>APFE031021138.1:112677-205655 GCA_000404065.3 Pinus taeda
AAACACAAAACCCAACATGAATATGCAAAGAAAAATGAACCTTACGGCTCGAAGTTAGCTTTAGCTGGAAACTAAATATTTTTCTCAATGTTTCTGATTTTCCAAGATCACACTAAGGTGCAGGGAAAAGAGCATACGCATGAGAGGAAAAAAACTTCCTTTCTCTTTCTGATTTGCCCAGATCTCACAGAGTCGCAGGGCAAAGAGCATACGCAGAAATGAAAGGTATAGATCCGGTAATAAAAAAAGGCTAAATAAACAGAAACCGAAATAACCAGAGAGAAAATAACAGTAAACTGCAGATAAACACTGTATACCTCCAGATCTTAAAAAAGACGCAGATAGGGCCACCGGAAACCTTTTCGCATGAAACGAAAGGGGTTCCTCACTGGAACAGATGCTCCGAACACAACAGAGCAGTCTCCTCTCGGCCCGAAAGCAATCAGAAACAGTAGATCTAGGAAACGACAGCCGCATGCAGTTCTACCGGCTTTAGATTTGGATCACCAACGGACGCGGCCCTCAAATAGCTCTGATACCATGTAGGAATTTACAGGGTAAGTTCCTCAGAAATAACACCAAAAGGACACCGCTCACAAACAGATCACAGATCAATACACCAGTATTTTGACGTGGTTAAAACCCTTAGAGAGGGAAACAGTCCACGGCCTGCGCCAACGTGGCTACTACAGGCAATTTATTAATAAAAGAAATGAAAATTTACATAAGCTTCTCTCATGCACGGTTAACCTACAAATGACCCTCCATGCGCTTTAAATAGAATTCATGGACCAATCGGGTGTCAAGCCACGGATCAAGTGTCGGTAATACCGAGGAGAGAATGAACCGTCGGATCACTACATATCGTGACCGTCGGATTGTAAGTTACAAAATGTACAACGGTAAAGAAACACACTTTACCTAACTCTATACCTAACTCTATACTAGACCAAGTTGAACTTAACTATTTCCTATGTGTCGAAATATCCTAACAATGTGCCCATCAAGGAGCAGGAGACAGCAGAAACAAGTGGGACGAGAGTGTTACTAATGGGAGGAAATTTTTTTTTGAAGCAGATTGAGGATAGTGAAGTGAAATATGCTATTGTGAGAAGAGTAAAGCCGATGCTGTTACACATAGAAGTGTCAGATTTGCCTGCAAAAATTCAGCAAATGCTGCAAGAATTCAGCGATATAGTAGTGGATAACTTACCAAACAAATTTCCTCCCAAGAGAAGTATAAGTCATCATATTGACTTTATACCTAGAACAAGTCTACCGAATAAGGCAGCGTATCGGATGAACCCCAAAGACAATGAGGAGATCAGATAACAGGTGCAGGAATTGCTAGATAAAGGGCTGATAAGGGATATTTTGAGCCCTTGTGCAATTCCAACAGTTCTCGCTCCTAAGAAAGGAGGAGAATGGCGAATGTGCATGGATTCGAGGGCCATCAATAAAATCACCATCAGGTATAGATTTCCACTGCCATGGATGGACGACATGATGGATTGCTTGAGCAAGATATCATACTTCTCGAAGATTGATTTAAAGAGTGGGTATTGTTAGATTTGAATCAGGGAAGGGGATGAGTGGAAGACAGCCTTCAAGACCAATGAAGGGCTATATGAGTGGTTGGTAATGCCATTTAGACTGAGTAATGCACCTAGTACCTTTATGCGATTGATGAGAGAAATGCTGAAAGAGTTCATAGGAAAGTTTGTAATAGTGTATCTTGATGATATATTAATTTTCAGCAAGACAAGGGAGGAACACTTTTGACAGGTTCAAAGTGTGCTAGAAAAATTGTAGCAGAATAAGCTGCTGATAAATCTAAAAGAATGCACTTTTCTACAAAAGGAATTGGTTTATCTAGGTTTCGTGATTGCAGAAAACGAGTTGAAGATGGACCCATAGAAGATTACAGCAATTGTCAGCTGGCCATCCCTAAAAATTATGTTTGAGGTACTTAGTTTTCATGGGCTCGCAAGTTTTTACCGTAAATTTATAAGAAATTTCAATGAAATATACGCACCTATGTTAGACACTATAAAGAAGGAAAGTCACCCTTTTCATTGGACCGAGGCAGTGGAAAGGAGTTTTCAACTACTGAAGAATAAGATCACAGAAAGATCGATCTTGAGATTCCCAGATTTTAAAAAGCTTTTTCAGGTTCGCTATGATGCAAGCGGTATGGCCATTGGAGCTGTACTTAGCCAAGAAGACAAACCTGTTGCGTTTTTCAATGAGAAGTTGAATGAAAGCAGGCAGAAGTATTCATCCTATGACAAGGAATTCTATACTGTCTTCCAAGCACTGAAGCATTGGAGACATTATTTGTTGGGTAATGAGTTTGTTTTATTTTCGGATAATTCTGTGCTGCAATACGTGATGCAACAACATAAGTTGAATCACAAGCATGCTAAGTGAGCTGAATATTTGTAGAATTTCACCTTTGTGTTGAAGCATATTAGCAGGCAGGCCAACAAGATGGCAGATGCGTTGAGAAAAAGAGCCTTACTCTTGCAGGAGTGTACGATACAAGTGGTGGGCTTTTAGCATTTGAAAGACTTGTTTTAGACTGACACAGATTTCAAAGAGGCTTTGGAAGCCTGTCAGAATCCTTTGTTGAGAAACAATAGTCCGTGGTTGGACTATAATTTGCAAGAGAGGCTATTGTTTAGAGAGGGACATTTATGCATTCCTGATTATTCAATGAGAGAGAACATCATTCAGGAGAAGCACAGTGGAGGTCTAGCTAGACATTTTATCATAGAAAAAACATTAGAGCAACTCAGCCATTTTTATTATTAGCCAAAAATGAGAAGGGATGTGCAGAGATTTGTGAACAGATGTAAAGTGTGTCAGTTGGCGAAAGGACAGTCAGAATACAGGACTCTACACACCATTGCCCATTCCAAGTAGACCATGGGACTCAGTCAACTTGGACTTCGTCATAGGTCTACCAAGGACGTATCGGGGATATGATTTGGTGATGGTAGTGGTAGACCGGTTTTCAAAGATGGCACATTTCATCCCTTGCAGAAAAAACAGTGATGCCACTCACGTGGTTCACTTGTTCTTCACAGAGATTCTCAGGATACACAACCATTCTTTCTCATAGGGACGTGAAGTTTACAGGGCACTTCTGGCGCACTTTGTGGAAGAAGATGGACACGCAGTTAAGTTTCATCTCTGCTTATCACCCGCAGACTGATAAGAAAATAGAGGTGGTAAACAAGAGCTTGGGGAACCTGCTACAAATTTTGATCAGTGAAAATTCACGAATGTGGGATCGAGTACTTGCCTAGGCGGTGTTCGCTTACAATGACTCGCCCAATCGCAGCACGGGTTAAAATCCTTTTCAGGTCTTATATGGCATGCATCCTCGCGGAGTGCATGAGTTACGAGATCTAGGACAACAGGAAATATGGAGTGCTGATGGGGAAGATTTCACCAAAGAAATGAATGATCTACATGAGCAGGTGAAAATAAAGTTGCAAGACAACAATAAAAAATATAAGCAGCAGGCAGATTTGAAATGGAGAGAGGTGCAGTTTAATGTGGGGGATGAAGTCCTCATGCATTTGCGCAAGGAGCGGTTTCCTAGAGGTGCATATAATAAACTTAAGTACAAAAATATAGGCCCCTGCAAAGTTCTCCGGAAAATTTTTAGCAAATTCTTATGAATTACAACTACCACCAAGAATAGGCATCTCACCCATCTTCAATGTGGCAGATCTGTTTCCATACACTGCTGATCCAGAGGAAGACAGTAAAGCATGGCCTACACAGGACACATGGGAAGGGAGTGAGACTTGGATGAGACAAATGCCTTACGCTCAACCCCTTGAGATCGAGAGGATCATCGACACTCAGGTGGCCAAGCGAACTTCTTGAAAAAAATATCTGCAATATCTGGTCAAGTGGAAGGACCATCCTATTGAGGACAATTTGTGGCTTAATGCTAGACAGATAGAGTAGGCAGGCTATTCAGTCGAGAAGCTCATGGACCAGAGTCATGAATTTTTCTTACTGCGGGAGCCTAATGTAGGAGCATCCAATGAAGGGCACCATGACCAGATGTTGGTCTCAACTAAGGAGGACAGGTTCAATGTCTTTATTTTCATTTACATTTACTGAATAAAACAGTATCTAGAAATTAGCTTTTATTATTATTATTAGTTAAGGAATATTAGGAACAATGCAGTTAGGATAGTGTCATTACAGTACGTTGTTCTTTCATTTTTCTTAACCCATTGTACAACTATCTTTTCATTTAAAAAAATGTAATATTGTAAATCCTACAGCACAAGAAAACCCAGCATAATCATCGATTGTGTAACTACAAAAAGTAACTAAAGGGTAATCGAGAACAGTTCAAGTAAGTATCTAAATACAATATAAAAACCAATGTAATACATTCTGGAGGGGTTCAATGCATGAGAAGAGAAAAACAAAAAATTTGAATATCTGAATCCATCTGTAACAGTTTGTCCAGGACTTACATTTATTTTTCGTCTAACTATTGAGTAAGCAAGCTAAGTAGTTCTATGCGTTCCTATATTTTGTATTTTTGTAAAATAGAGAGAGCAAATGGAGAAACCAAACGAGCATTCCAACACAGAGTCCAACAATAACCGCAACAGAGTCCAAATAAACGAAAGCCAACAATAGTACGAGTAGTTTGGAATCGAATGAGAATGTAATCACTAAATAACGACCCCAAAACAGAGGTAAACAGACTACACGAAATTTTTCCCTGTTAATTATTTTCATAACAAAAAATCTTTGTATACATTCAAACAGCTCCGGAAATTCAGTTAAGGATAGAGGCAAAGATAATACGATATAACAGAACCCTGAAAGTGAGGGTTTAGTTAGCTACCATAGAAGGGCAGACAAATTTTGTTTTACAAGTGTTCAGGGCATAGCCGAGAATTTATATACAAATTGAATCTCAGGCCACACAACAATAGAGAAAACCCAATGAAGGAGTACTGGAACTTTGCCCAGTAACCTGACAGAGACAATCAAACTAAAAGGAATTGACAACAATAGCAGAGAACAAGCCTACCAGAGCAATTTCTCATAATAGTTACGCAGACCATGCCTGGGAACAAACCCTCACCTACACAGTGAGCCCACGGAGTACTGTCAGTCGAATATATTTCGAAATATAGCCAAGAAGTAACAAAAGAAAAAATAAAACTCAAAGCACAGATGTGAAAATCATTTATGTGAATAGCATTTACATTGGAGGAGTGAAACCCCAATGAGCCACAGTCATCGGTGAAACCCTACAGACCAAGGAGCGAACATTCTAAGTGTCGGAGAAAAGCGAAGAGGGTAAGAAATATCATGGAAGAACAACTTACCTTGTCAGGACCGCGAAGCTGAGGAGGCCACCGTGACTATGACCTGTATAATACAGAATAGTCATCCATCAACCATAAGATAACAACCAGAAAGACTATAACAGAACGAGACAAGGGAACAGGGGATAGTATAATAACCAAGTAGTCGGAAACAATAATAACCCTCTCATACAGATGAGGAAACCCTCCGCACCGTGCCCATGCAACTAGGAGAGGAAGCCACCAGAGCAAGCAGAGATAATTCGCCACCAAACAAAAGAACTCATAGCTGGGTGCACACAGGACCTAGCAGCCAAACTCTACACAGTTGCAGCACAAACCCTCATTGCAAGTCTAAACCCTCGGTGCAGCAAAAATGCAAATGAAAAATGACCAAATGACAAAGAACCAAGGATTTTGGTAACAATCAAAAGCGGCAAAACAGTAAGTGAGGTGGATACACCTAGCAAGCCATCATTGAATTCCGACATAAATGCCACCCAACAAATATTCAGAACAATCCTTTGTTACCTCCTAATCAAATTTATTAATCCCCAAATTAATTGCTAATCATATAACGTTGATTTAAGCGTTGGTGTATCATTGTTAACCATATTAAAATATAAGTTACGGGCTGGTCCCATCAATTTGTTACCTAAGTCTTATGATCAAATAGTGTGCATCTCAGCAGAGGTTGTTGGAAGAGAGAGAAATTTAAGGAAGACACTAAGATGGAAACAAATCCGCTTCATTTAGTTAAAGTGTGGTTGATAAAGCCTTATCTTTGCATAATAACTCTTAATATCATGAAGAATGATTATTAGATTTAAGTCCTTCACACCACATGTATCCATATAGGAGTTGGTTTTCCTCCTACCTAATGAAGTTGTTGATGGTGGTAATATTCTTATGGTGAACAATGTGTCTTAAAATGATTGATGACATTGTAAGGTCATTGATACAGGTAAGGAATGCACCCAAATTTAAAAAAAAAAAAAAAAAATTATGAGTTTTTGGTTCCAGAAGTTACAGGTTTAAATGTCTATGTGGAGTTCTGAAAATGTCCATGGACATATAGGTGGTTATGGATGCTACACAAACAAAAAAAACCTTGTCAAATTGCAATCCAACACCCAAGTAAATGTAAAACAGGTGGAATTTGAGGAAATATATGTGAAACGATTTGAAGAAGTTGTTCAATATCACATGAAAATATTTTTTAATTGGGCCGCTGAATAAGTCATTGTGTAACCTACAATAGTGCCTTATTTAATTGTACAAGAAGTTTGATTATTTCATTGAATGAAATATAAGTGAGTGTGGCCATTGTGTTTTAAAATATTAAATGGCATAGACATTATCTCGTTGTTGTATGCGTGTGGCTAGCATGGTTAAGATCAAAGACTTATTTGACTATGATTTTGCTATGAAATGTCTACGAGCAACAGAGAAAAAAATTTCAGGGCATTGAAATAAACATAGATAGGAGCTGGCTAAGTGTGGGTTATAAACATAAAATTATGTGGAATGTGAAACCTATAAATATCACTTCTGCTTCCTATTTTAAGGTTTTTTCAAGGTTATGTCATAATAGTAAGGAAAAAAAAGGTTATATGTCTCTTATATGATATGCCAAGAAAGTATAATGTTTAATGTATGTCATAAATGATTTTACATGTAGTTTTTGTCAACAAATACAAGGAAAATTTAGATACACACTGTTTGATAGCAGTGAAATGAATGCTTCTGTATCTTAAAGGCAAAAGTGTTTACTGCATTTTTTGCAATAGAAGAGTACATATTTATAAGATTTTACTGAAGAGCGTTGTGAAGAAATGCATTTTCTTTGGCTTATAGTAAATGTGATGAATGTCCTTCAGAAAGGTATTAAAAAATGGTTATCAAAGTGAAGATTTTTTAGCAATAACAATAGTAACTACCTTGGTGGATTTTTCCTCTAACAGTGGACAATTACAAAATTTTCCCATGTGGATTTTATTAGATCTATGCCACAAATTGATTATATGCATTATGTAAATAAAATTGATTTCTTTCCATGAATTATGGTGTTAGGACCTTTTTTTATTATTTTCTAAATTCTGTTTAAATGTATATTGCAAGTTCAGTGGAAATTAGCGAACATAAACAATAGTTCACCGGAGGAATTCTTATTTCGCCCCCGGGGTGGATGAACCCACGTTGACTTTTTAATCTTTTATAAATCTACCGACGCTGTTGAATTTGAAGAGAATATTCTGATAAGATGCTTCATTTAAGTCTATAATTACGATGAGATTTCACCCACGTGCTCCTCATCTAGACGTTACAATCTTTAGTGTCGCTTGCAGATCGGGCTAGGTAGTCGAACTGAAATGCCATTTTCTTCTTGCAACAGTTCAACTCATTGCATTCGGGTTCATAGTGGTATTCAAGTTCATCTCATGGCGCTTTCATACTCCTCTACCAACGTATGGGGATGGAGTTCTCTTCCGTTGCTTAACGTTTTTGGGTTTTCTTTACATAAACGCTGGAGAAGGTGAGTCCACTACACTGCCTTGTGATCGCATGATGGTATAGGTTCCATCCAAAAAAATTGCCATGGTACTGCAGAACAAGAATAGAAGAAGTGGGAGAAGCTTCATGATGGGCGCGCTACTCGTTCCTAGAGGCCAGCACCTGCACTGGTATTTTCTAATTCTCCTGAACTAAGAACATATTTCGGATCAAATTACACACACAATCCATTAAGTAATTTCATAATCACGGTGTTAATCGCTACATTCCGCAAGTTATCTACAGGTTATGTTATAGATAATTTTTGTTTCTCTGGGTGCTTCCTTAAAATGGGAATTTTCACTTGGCCCTTACTTGTGAATGACTCAAATTCCCGCTCCTGGACTTCCTCGAAAAAATTCTCCTTTCCCGCCACAATTATTAGCCTTCATCATTCCAGTTGGTATCTGTACGTTAAGCTGCATCCATGGATCATCTCAAGCCATAAGCGAAAGGGCCCATTCGTCGATTGCTTTGAATAATTGTTCTCTCATTGATATTATTTATCAGTTGCTCCCAACGAAAGCGTATTCCACATTCCCAAATCGTTCATTCTTTCATTTGTTTTTGTACGTCGTTCTGACATTGTTGAACCGTTGTTCAATCCACAACTTGTGCATAAAGGATCTTGTATTTTCAAAAGTCTCCATATCGGCATTCGTGTAACGATACAATATTTCTCAATAGTCTAATGACACAATTTACATTTAATATATTCCTCAAAACGAGTCAACCTTTAATGCACTCTGCCTTTATGGATACTTGATTACGTAAGTTTTAGAGGATTCTTTGGTATCTTTGACTACATTTCAACGGTGTTGGTGTTGTAGCCTTTATGGATACTTGATTACGTAAGTTTTAGAGGATTCTTTGGTATCTTTGACTACATTTCAACGGTGTTGGTGTTGTTTGACTACATTTCAACAGTGTTGGTGTTGGTGTTCTATGACGGATACTTTATTCCCTAGGGTTTAATATTGTTTCTTTGGGTTTATAATCATTTCGGTTTTTTGTATTAATCCGTAGTGTTTATTATTCCCTTTGATTTATAATATCAATCATGGTCAACCATGGTGAATCATGGTCAACCATGTTTTATAAAATCAATCATGGTCTACCATCGTGGAATACCACATTGTGATAATGATTGAAAACCAATCATTGTTTCAACTATGGTCAAATGTTGCATTATGAGAAACATTGTATCAATATGGTAATCATGGTTAAGGTGGTCAGTCATGGTCAAGCATGTTTTTTAAAATCAAACATGGTTGATCATCGCATTCTAACAAATATTTTCTTGATATGAAAATCAACCATGTTAAAGCATGGTCAACCATGTTTATTTTAAGGTTTATATACCTAGGGATTATAATATTAATCCCTTGGGTTTAATATTACTTCTTTGTGTTTTTTGTATTAATCCCTTGGGTTTATTATTACTTTGGGTTTATAATATCAATCCATTGGGTTTAGTAATATAAGGATTCATTTTGCTAGGGTTAATATTATTTCCTTAAGTTTATAATAACTTGGGTTTATAGAAATAATCCCTTGGCTTTATAATATCAATTCCTTGGGTTTATAATATTTATCCCTTTGGTTTAATATTATTCCCTTGAGTTTATAATCCATTGGTTTTTTAGTATTAATCCATTTGGTATATTATTCCTTTGGGTTTATAATATTTATCTTAGGGTTTATATACCTTGGGTTTATAATATTAATTGCTCTCATTTCAATTTATTCCCTTGGGTTTATAATATGTTGGTGTTTTATAATTAATCCCCTTTGTATTTAATATCAATCACTTGGGTTTATTAATCTAAGGTTTTATCAATCGCTTGGATTTGGGTTAATTATTAATAATGAATGAATAATATTTTTAATGAATTAATTAATAATATTATATTAATTAAAAATATAATTAAAAACATAATTAACTATATATATATATATATATAATTAACAATATTAGCAATATTGTTATTTAATTAACTGATGAGCACTAGTATTGCAGTAAGAATTTTGCAACTCTTCGGGCTACCAAATTTACTTTATCAACCTGGGGTTCGTATAAACTTGGAGGTGACAGTGTTATATACACAAGCAGCTCTGATTGGTCCACTCTTTGTCACTGCTAAGATAGCGAAAGACCACTATGGTTTCTCAAATCAGCCTTCTATTGATTCAGAAGAAGCTTGATTACCAATGAGGAAAGGGCAAATTTTCCCTAAATGAAATCTTGTCTATTGTAGTAAGGAAAGGATAAAATCAAATGCTTAAACACACCACTTATCTAACTAATTGCTAAGAATCTTTGCTTCAAAAGAATGCTAAATTAAAATGTGTGTAATCTTATTGTCCCAGGCATGCAATCTGAAATAACCGAACACTCTATTGTTGTGAATGTAAATGAACACAATAACTCTTTTTTCCTTTTTTTCCTTTTTTGTGTGAAACATATGAATGCTAAATCCTCTTGGTGATGTGGAAGGTGGGTTAGAGATGGTGGTGAAAGGTTAGATGGCTTGGAAGGCAAGTAGGGTTTTTTTGCTATCTTCTTAGATGTTTTTTCCACAATTCGACCTCAAAACAGGCCACTACAAGTCATCTTAAAGGATTTCCTAATGATTCCTATAGGATGTCCTAATGCTCATACATAATCCCTTGTATTCCTACAAGATCCGACTGAGAGAAATTGGAGTCATTTGGAAGGTGGTGTAGGGCTTAGGGAAGGTGAATGGTGGGAGAAATAAGGAAAGGGAGTGGATAGGACTTCTTCAGAGCTCAAAATAGAGTTTGTAAGATGGTTTGAATTGCTAAACAAACCTAGAAAGTTGTTCTTAAGAAATGATGAATTGGCTGAGGGATTTAATGGATTTCGATGATCATGGATGGATGAGGTTAGGTTGGGGTTGCAGGTCATGAGATATCCCTGCATTGTTGAAAATCCTTCACTCCATCAATCACTAGCATGTATTCATGAATCATGTCAAACAAGAAAGATTTTCAATCAACTAAGAAAACAAAATTTCATTATCTAGTTGCCTAGTTTATGCATGGAAATACTTGAATAATGATGTGAAACACTATGAGATCTAATACAAAGCTGTAGATATCAAAAATGACAATTTAATCCTATTCTTGACAATTGACAAGATGTTGGCTTGAGTAGCAGAAAGCCCTAAATTCCATAATAAATCATAATTCTGTCTTTTTGGGGCTGCATAAGAGTTCCTTCCTCAAACCATGGTCCCTGAAGGGAGGAGTGAAGCCAAACCCACATACTATCAGATTTTTGGTATTCCTTTATCTTTCTAAGCCATTTTTAGAGAAAATCAAAATGAAAGAAAAATAATCAAATTCACAACTATTTGCAATGAAATAATGCTAAAAACCAATTCAACCATTAATCTATGAAATCAACTAAGCATACAAGTACAAGAAGAGGAGCCTTTACTACTAGGGTTGGGCCCTAACCCAAGAGCTTTAGCCCTTCAAGTTAACTTAGTGATGGATCAAGGAAACGCTCATTCTCATTATCATATCAGAAAATTTACATAACAATGTCTTCCATAGGTCTTGAACTCGAAAATGCTTAGTGGTATTACATAAAAAATCCCAATCCTAATGAGGATCTAGTCATCCTTATTTATACAACTGAAGTCTCTAATGACTTCCTTAAATCTAGGGAGGTTTGTCTCCTAAACTCAAGATGAACTGGCTCTTAATTGTCATTGGCTCAACTGCCTTTTCATCTTCATGACTCAACTGGTTACAACTTTGAGGTAGTGTGATTTGATGGAGGAACATTCGAATGAGTGAGGATTAAATGAGGAGGATATATCTCCTACAATCTCTTCTCCTTGTCTCATTCGAGTTTCTTCCCTTAATTAGCCAAACTTGCCATGATTTGCTATCAAAAACCTACAACCAATGCATATTAGACCGCTAGACATAACATATTACTTTTACTCATTTCATTAAGAAAAATATGATTAAAATATGTAAGGAATTATGAGAATAGTTTATTTTAATAAGCTTGGAGGTGTATTAAGCTCAATATAGTTACCCAATGATGAGGCTCATGATCACCTCCCTACTGAAAGTGTTTCTCATCCTCTGAGCAACTCAATCTATATCCATGTCTTTCATTTCTCTAGTGGCCTCACTGACATCCCATGCTTCTACTGTAATTTCTTCTTCTTGTAAATAGAATTTTGCCTTCCTCTCTATCTCTTCCCACCGTTTTCTTTCCTCCTTCCAACATTCCTAAGATTAGTGGTGGACTAACTCTCAAGCCAATCCAATTGCCATTGAGTCTCTGTAGAGCTTTCTTGTACATGAGTGTTCTGTTTAGTGCCTCTCTCATTCTTTGAGGAGAATGGTATTCTTTGATTTTTAGGCTGTAGGGAAAGGTGTTCCATATCCTTTGGCAAGCTTTCATGATGTCATCTCCTAACAACTTCAACATATCTTCAAAGTGTGTGACTACATTCTCTTGGGTAGCAAGGTACCTAGGTGCAAGCTTATGATCATTTGCAATCATGTTATGGGAGTTGATGACAACCATTGGGTTAGATTTCTCAGCTCTTATCATGAGGGTTTTGTCTCTTCTCTTGCCATTACCTATTTCATCTTTGTAGTTCCTGCCTCGTCATGATTCATCCATGATGCCAAGGCCATCAATTGCAAGTCCCCTAGTTTTGAATTTGGGTCCCGCACATTCAAATTTGTCAAGGCCATGTTGTGTAGGTAAAACTCAGACATTGTTTCTCTATCTTCCAAGGTTCTTTGATCATAAAGATCAATGAATTTTTTATAGTCTTGGAAGGGCATAGTGCATCTTTTTGCTAAAGTCTTAATTTGGAATTGTAGCCACTGCTCCTTAAGGTACAAGGTATAAGACTTTGCTGGCATCCTACACTGGATTGCCTCTAAAGATAAACTGGTTGTAGCTGCCAACTAGATTTCCCTTTCTTGTAACTTTCCCCTTAGCCATGCATTCTCTACTTCCAACTAAGCTTTTATTATTATCTCTATGTCCCTTATGCTATTCATTTTTCTACCCATCTCCTTTACATTCTCCTCCATGTGGCCCACATCCTTCACTCATTTGAATTTGGCAATTTGCATCCACTTGTGTGTTCTTTCCCTTTCTTTCTCAAGCTCAAAGAATAAGGGGATGGCAAATTTATGTGGGATGACCCTACCCCCTTCAATGAACCTGTAGTAAGAGTCAAGGTTGGGTTCAGGACTAGGTTCTCTCAGTCCTAGGTCTTTCTTCTTTGTTTCTTGATGAGTGATAGAGTTTCCTGTAGGATGACCTCTCCTTCCTGTAGGTCCTGATGTGTCTCCTATAGGAGACCCTTTCCCTTTGATGAGATAGACCTTGTGATAGGCCTCCTAACATAAGTGATGGGAGATTTGGGAGAGGCTTGTCCTAGTGATCCTTCTCCCTGATTTTTCTCAAGAGGAGCTACCTCTTCTTGCTGATTTGGTCAGTATTCATTGACAATAGGAATTTTGGTGGGTGTTTGAGGTCTCTCTTGCTTGATCCTTATGCTTTATCTTGTACTAAAGTACAATGGGGTTTGTCTCTGTCTCTTCCCTTTTGACTTGATAGGTGTACTTAGGGAAGTAAGAGCAGCTTCTTCATATTTCTTGATGGGTTCTGGAGATACTCTTGGTGATCCTTCCCTTTCTTTGCCTTGAACTGTAGACCTCTGTTCTTCCTTCATTTTGTTTCCTCTTTTCCATTCTCCTTCTCATCCTTGTCTTTCTCTTCCTCTTCTTCCTCTAGTTCCTCACAATGTTCATCTGTTTCTTATTTTTCTTCTTCTTCTTCTTCTGTCTATTTCTCATTTTCCTCCTCCTTTTCCTCCTCGTTTTCCTCCTCTGTTTCCTCTTCATCCCTTTCACTAGTAGTGGGGATTTTGTCACATTCAAGAGCTTTTATTTCTCCCTCTGCCTGTATGTCTCTGAAAGTTTTCCATGTAATAGGGAGTCTTAGGTTTTGGAGAGAATATTCTAGGATAAGTTTGATTAACCCATGATGGGCTAGCTGTTGATGTTTTCCTTCTTGCACTTTGATGCTCATATCTTTCATTGATTGAAGAAGAAACTAGGGTATTCTTAGTCTATTTTGAGGAGGTGTGTCTGCTCCAAATCTCAGATCTTGGAGAAGCCTGAAATGGTATCCATACACCACATTATATCTCCCTTCACATGATATACATTTAATGATGTGGTAGCTAATTTCATTACAAGGGTATGAAGGGCTTTCTCTTCTGACTCCATTTTTTCCTCCATTGCCTCCTCCCCTTCCAAAAATAATTTCTTCTTTGAAGGGTTGTTGTTACCCTTATCTTCTTTTCTCCAACATAGACAACCCTAAAGGAAGTGTGGTGATTCTACTTATGACTTCAAGGGTGATTTCTACTGAGAGGCCTTTCACCATAGCAATGGCATGTGTCCTAGTGAGGGGTATGAGTGAGAGAGCAAAGTCTCTAGCAACCTCATCATTGTATCCCCTCATTTTTTCAAAGAAACCAATCCAATTGTGCATTGTGAATATTTCTACTACAGGAGGGTGTTGATGAATTCTTAGTGTGTTTGTGGGTTCCCTCTTGTTAAAACCCCTTGTCATCTTTCCCTTGGTAATTGTGGAGGCTTGTATGGGTATATTTCAGGAATTTTAGTGGGTGAGAGATTAAAATGATAACTCTGCAATTTAATTCCCCTAGACTACAGCTTCCTTAACCAAATGGAGGATTTTTCTTTATTTTTTAACTAAAAAATATGGGAAGGTATAGCTCCTACCTCCTGGTTATTATCTGATGAAGCTAACCTTTGATATTTCCTCCCTAAATGCCCACTGATAATCCTGTAGATGAATGCTCTATATCTTGTAGGTCTTCCTGTAGGATCTTGTTGGTTTTCCAGTAGGATCCTGTAGGTGCCCCTGCGCTGAAAAATACTCATTGTTTTTCCTGTAGATGTTGCTTCAAGAGGCCGAGAGAAACCTTGTTTCGATGAATCCTCGATATTGGAAATGCTTTCTTTGCATGGATATAATTGTTTTATTTCCTCGTATGGGTGATTGTGTGGGATGGTGTGCCTGATTCCTATGTATGAGCACCCACTTTTGGGCCGTTGGTCCCACTATCACTCCATCATTTCTCCTTACCTCGTAATCATCTCCCACTTCAATCATCTGTAATTTAACAATTCTTGGCATTATCTCCTTTTTTCCTCTGATTTGACTACTACCACGTGTGGAGTGGTCCTGTTTTCTCCTCGTCGACTAGCCGAAGGTGACCAAGATAACTGGCCACCTTTGCGTATAAAACCAACTCTTGCATAATCCTACACTTGTTTTATCATATCGTGCTAACGAGAGAGTATAAGCAAGGTGACATACCTGTGGGTAAGATGCTTGATGATGTTTCTTGTTGGAGAATGATGTCCCTGTGTTGTATATTTGTTGCATATTTTTTTTGTATTGGCCTCTTTTGATGCTTGTTTTCTTTTATGTGTGGGCAGTGGAGAGTAATTTTGATGATCCTGCTACTACTGCTAAGCTTTAGAGGAGCTTCCTTAAAATTGGAATCTTTATGCTGAAGATGACTGCAACCCTATGAAATTTCATTTCATGAGATAGACTACTACAATATTTCATACAGGAAACCTACAGGATGTTTTGTAGTTGCCTCTCCCCTAAACTTTCATATTTTTTCTCCACTTCTAGACCATGAAGATTATTGTCATGGGTAGAGAAGGGGTATAGTGACTGGTAGGTGATAGGTATAGCCTTCAGGTATTGTCCCCTTGTCCTCTATTCTCACCCCATTCTATTTCTTTTTTTCTCTTTGAAAACTGTAATCTTTTTGGAATTAGCTTATTGGACGAATGTAAGGGTAACATGGTAATGGGAGGCATGGTGATGAGGTGGCGGAGTGAAAATTTTATTTTTTGACATAGGTTGGTCATCCCCTTGCTCTAGGGTCACTTTTATTTGGATTACCAAGCCACTGTTGTTATAGATCCATTTGGGCACATCAAATCCCAACATTCATATCAGTGTTATAGGGCTCATCAAATCCTAATTTCAGTTGCTACATGCCCTAAACAAGTCACCCCTTTGAATGCCTTCTTCCTAGAAAGTTTCATGACCTACGAAATCCAGAAATGGTCTTTAAAGGGACCAGTGTAGGTAGATACACTGCAAGGTGTGGAGCACTTGGAAGGTATGCTTTTGACAAGCAATCTAGTGGTTTTTAAATAATAATTCTAACCTTTTTTGCATGATGAATTCAAAGAAGATAAAGGATTTTGATAAAATGTGCAAAAATAGACAAAGGAAGCTCAAGTGCTAATAATTGACGTTTTTCTATGCAGGAAGACGTGGAAACAAGGAATTGTCGATCAAAAGCGAGAAGCAAAGGGAAAATAATTGATGTCCCTCCAGCAGGGAACCGGATGCGGACAAGATCAAGCAAAATTAGAGCCGAATAGCCCAGGGAAAGAATGCAGGATAATGAGTCGGAGAACGCAAGAAAGAAAGGAGAAGAATGGAACGATTAGCGAATCCCTCAGTATCTTTGATCCTGAGGGATCGCTTCTTTAACTTATCTTTGACTATCTAGATACCTTCGTCATTTCTGTTATATAAAGGCACCACGCCATTAAGCAAAAGGACGACTGTTTTTATATTTCTAAGTTTCAGAACAAATTGTGATCATTGAGTCTCGCTGAGACCTGACTTTGTTATACTTTTGTTGATGCGATTAATATAGAAGACTTGATGTTCATTTCGTCTCTGCATATGGAGTAACTTAAGGCAGTGTACCATTGGCAGCTAAGGGCTCGGCTCCGAAGGACACTTGCTTTTGTATCATTATACGGTGATTTGTGTGTGTGGTTTGTTTCTCTTTATTACTTAGTAATCTGATACATTTTTCATGTGATATGCTATGCTCTGTTATAATCAATATCTGAATGATTTCTTCATATAATGTTTCAGCACTATACAAGTGAATCTATTCAAGGCTGAATTGCATCTTTAATCAGTTATTTTTGTAACAGAATGGTGGTATGAATGTTATTGGATCCATGTGAAATGTTATTTGGAAGACTTGAAAGTAGTGTTACTTTGTTTAGAAACATAGTAATATCATTCCTTACCCTTAGATTTCTATAATAGGATAGAACATGTACATACGAGTGATGGTTGTTGTTCCATAATTCGTCAAGGATTGCTGTTCCATTTTACTGTTGTTCCATTTTATTACTGTTGTTCCATTTTATTATTGTTGTTCTATTTACTGCTGTTCCATTTCCAGTTTGTTGTTCCATTTTACTTTCTGTTGTTTCATTTACCAGCCTTGATTGTTTTGGCGTGAGAGAAGGCCTAAGGCTGTAGTGAGCCTTAGCAAGACGTTGCTTAGCTCCCAGACCTATAAGTCCATGCTCTAATTCCTTTTCTTTATCAGTTTCTAGAGGGATGGGTTATTGCTTCCGTACCCTTGACTGATCAACTGTCTTGTGTGATTCTATCTTTTGGGTTAGTTTAGTTATAGCTTAGCATCTGCTTTCTTTCGAATCTTTTGAACACTATACTACTGAGCATTACTCGGACAAATAGCCTCGGATTGAGCTACTCTTTGCAATAACAAAACGTTCCTGGATTGACTTATTAATGTGGGATAATTAGAGGTGTGAGAGACCCTAGTTATAGCTCTTCATTTTGGCGCCGTTGCCGGGGAAGGAGTAATAGCCATTTGCCCTTTACAGAGTAGTGCCCAAATATGCTAGGGGGGAGTTGGATTTTTAAAAACGGAAGGTAAGAAACTGCGTACGGAGCATGTAAAAGCCCTACTCCACCGTCCGCTCTCTTAGCAAAATTGCTGGTTGATAGGATTTAGTAGTTTTTAGAGTGCATGACTAAGCAGAAAAAGCTAGAAAATAATATCAAACCGACAGCCAAACCTAAAAAAGCCAAAGGACCGGTGACCCTTGGCTGGACAACCTTGATAGATGAAATCTATAAGAAAAATGAATCTCAGCCGTCAGTAGGCCTCAGAAAGATTAATTCTAAGCAGCCTACTAGTTCTCTTCAGGCTATAGCATCACCATCTGGAGCCTTCGCTGAGGTACATAGCTAGACTGATGAACAGGACTTTCAAGAAATTGAAAATTCTGTGTCAGAACGGCTGCAAGAAGGGAACTTAAGCAACCTTTGTGAAGGAGAAGGGGAAACAGGGGAAATAGAGGAACCAAGGTTTCCTTCTAGGATAATCCAGCTGTTAAACAACCCAGATAAGGGGAGCGCAGCCAAAGTTAATATTGAAGGCACCCCATTCCCTCAGATAGAAATCCCAGATAAGGGAAGTGTCATTAAAACAGCCCCTGCCAAGGTCGTCCCTTCTCAACCTAGGAAAACCCTCCTAGAAATTCCGGAAGGTTATTGGCACATATTCGATCCCATGGCGCAGAATCAACCAAATACTCAAACTTCTACATTGCAATATCCTATAGTAGACTCTGCTGCAAATGCACCCATGAAAGCGATCCCTCTCCAACACATCCCAACGTTTCATGGACTCACATCAGAAGACCCTGATGCATTCTTATTCGAATTCGATGTGTTATGTAGAGGGTACGATTACACCACTGACCCCCAGAAGTTAAAGTTGTTCCCCTCCACTTTGAAAGGAGCAGCTCTGAGATGGTCTATGGGTTTAGGTGGTGGAGTCATAAACAATTGGGAGCAAATGAAAGAATCCTTTCTCAAGAAATATCAGGATTACTGTAGGTCAAGAGAATTAAAAGATGAAATTTTCCAAATGACGGCCAGACCAAATGAAACTTTAGAGGAATATGTAGAACGTTTCCAGTATAATTTACAGAGATCCCTCTATGCATCATTACCTCTGCCTGATAATGTGTTGAAAACTGCATTAAGTAGAGGTATGAAAGAACAGTGGATTGAAACATTGAATATCATGGGAAAAGGGGATATTTACTAAGAGAATTTTGTTGATATCATTAATTTATGCATCAGGAGTTCAAGAGGTAGCACAAGGATAAAACCAACAGAATACGACCGGTTTGTTAGAGATAACAAAATATCAACAGAAGGAGTAACACGTGTAGAACTTGGGAATTTATTAGAAAATTTTAAAACTGATATTCTAGGGACATTAACTACATAGCTTGATATTGTGCAGGCTAAGCAAAAGCAGATGGAGGCGAAACAAAATCTGGCAATTTTCTGCCCCCGATGCAGAAGAAAACATAGCCACAAGGAATGTCCACTAGATTCAGTTCAAACATGTGCTATCTCTACGAAAGATCATCTCACCGAAAGCTGCCCCTCACTTCCTGGATTGAAGGTAGTATATAAGGAAGCAGAAGAAGAACCATAGCCGACATATTTTGTTAATCAGCGTCGCCAATGGCAACCTAGGCAATCTGGTATGTTTTCGGACCCAACTTCTTCTTTCCAGCCTCTGCAATATAATGCTCAGCAATATGGTATGTGGCAAAACCAATCTACACCCCCATTTCCAAACTGGTCATCACAGTCGTTTCCTTCTCCTAATCCATGGATGAATCAGACAGGCCAATTCGACTGGCCAAATTTTCCTTACACCCCACCATATTGGCAGAATAACTCATATCCTCCACAATGGATTCCCCCGACTTCACAAGGTTCACCCTGGTAGACAAATTGGCCAAGATCGACATATCAGTCAACATGGACTATTCCACTCCCTCAACCAACTC
Source organism: Pinus taeda (assembly GCA_000404065.3). Taxonomy (NCBI): domain Eukaryota; kingdom Viridiplantae; phylum Streptophyta; class Pinopsida; order Pinales; family Pinaceae; genus Pinus; species Pinus taeda. The sequence goes on from APFE031021138.1 coordinate 132,381, forward strand.
TGCCAGCCTTACAACAAAACCCCCAGTCTAATCTGAGACCGCAACTCCCAGCCCAACCCAATCCCAATCCTAATAATAGACCAGTCCAATCCCTCCAAATCATAGAAACATCAGAAATCGGACCTGACCTAAGGGAGTGCAATGATCTTCAGTTACGATCTAGATGTATAATAGAAATAGAGGGAGACAAAACAGTTCACATTGAAGATCAGTTACCAATAGAACAACCGCTACAAAAAAAGGATTCAAATAAAGAGCAGACCCATCAACAAGCAAGTACATCCTCTCCTCCTTTCCTGGAACGATTAGTCATACCACGACCAGTACAATATCCGGACTTTGACATTCTGGGAGAGTTACAAAATCTGTACATAAAAATTCCATTCCTCCAAGCCATTCAAGACATTCCTATATACGCAAAAACTATAAAAGAACTATGCATAAAAAAATCAAGGAGGAATACAGCCACTAACCCTAGAGTCCAAGTAGTTGGTACTTTATCCGCCTTGTTATCAGGAAAAGTGACACCTATCAAATACGAAGATCCCGGAAACCCAATTGTAACTGTCCAAATCTATGGTCAAACCCTGACTAATGCTTTAGTCGACCTGGGAGCTGCAATCAATATTTTGGCAACTTCCACCTGCCAAAAGCTTGGCATCACATCAGTAGAACCTACTTCTACTTTGCTAGAATTGGCAGATCGATCTGTAGTTCGACCAAAAGGTACTCTATACGATGTCATGGTTTCTGTAGACTCCTAGGAATATGCAACTGACTTCCTGATAATTAATCCAAAAACCCGACTAGATGGACATCCGCTAATACTAGGAAGACCTTGGCTTGCTACTGTCGATGCCTGCATTGATTGTCGGCAGGGAAACATGACCATAACTAAAGGACCAGACGTTAAAAATCTAGTTCTATATCCTCCAGCACAGCCAAGCCCGCCGACGATCAAAACTAATCAGTATCCTGTGTCATATCTTACTAACAATATCAGATCTCCATTGACTGTACAGAAGGCTTTAGATTTTAAAGATCAAACAGAAGATGACGCCATCAACAACTTCATTAGTCAAACTGAATCTAGAACGCACACACAGTTTTTTATGATAGAAGCAGCGTTTGATAGCGAGCTAGAAGAACACCCTTTAAAAGATCCACATGACCAAACAATACCAGTGACTGTTGTTGCCAATAGTAAAGTAGTGGAAATTGAACTTGGTAAGACTCTAAATATCAATGCCAACCTTACACCAGATCAAGAAACAAAGCTTGTTAATCTGTTACAAAAATATAAGGGAGCATTTGCGTGGGATTACCCTGACATGAAGGGGATTGATCCTCAATTATGCACCCACCACATCTATATAGAAAAGGATGCAAGCCATGTTCGTTAGCCCCAACGAAGACTCAACCCCCATCTAAAAGAGGTAGTAAAAGCCGAACTTCAGAAACTTTTAGATGTTAATTTTATCTACCCCATCTCTGACAGTAAGTGGGTCTCTACCCTAGTGGTGGTACCCAAGAAAAATGGAAAATGGAGGATTTGCGTGGATTACAGGGAGTTAAATAAGGCCACACAGAAGGATCACTTTCCTCTCCCATTTATAGATCAAGTATTGGACACTTTGGCAGGAAAGAAATTTTTTTCTTTTCTGGACGGCTTCAGCGGATATAACCAAATCCAAATTTCCCCTGAAGACCAGGATAAAACTACCTTTACTTGCCCTTGGGGGACATTTTCCTATCGAGTACTACCCTTCGGCCTATGTAATGCCCTTGCTACATTCCAAAGGGTTGTCCTCAGTATCTTTTCAGATCTAATAAATGATGGACTTGAGGTGTACATGGATGACTTTACACCATATGGAGATGATTTTGATCCAGCTCTAGATACCCTGGAAAAAGTTCTACAACATTGTATCGCTACTAGACTTTGCCTGAGCCATGAAAAATGTTACATGATGATGACAGAAGGGCTCATTCTAGGGCACTATATTTCAGCAGCTGGCATCCAGGTAGACCCTGCCAAAATTCAGATTCTTTTGCTCATCCCTACCCCCACTACTCAAGCAGAGGTACGCAGTTTTCTTGGATTTTCAGGATATTACAGACGATTTATAGAACATTATTCACGTATTGCTGCACCTCTATATTCTCTAACTGGTAACGTTGATTTCTTGTGGACAGAGAAATGTGACCAGGCTTTTAAGGAATTGAAGAAGCTTGTATCAACAGCCCCATTTCTCCAAGGACCAAACTGGAATTTGCCATTCCAAATTTCATCTGATGCCTCGGATACAGCAATTGGTGCAGTCCTGGGAAAAGAAGAGGATAAGAAACCATATGCTATCTACTATATCAGCAAAAATTCATCCTCTGCCAAACTCAATTATACTGTCACTGAAAAGGAATTCCTGGTTGTAATACATGTTGTTAACAAATTTAGACATTATATCACAGGCTACCCCATTGTGTTATATACCGATCATTCTGCTATCAAATATTTGGCAAATAAACCTGTTACGAATGCTAGAATAACCAGATGGTTGATCTTATTGCAGGAGTTCGATATCACAATCAAGGACCGACCTGGCAAGGAGAACCCTGTAGCCGATTTTCTCTCACGAATAACGAAGTCAATTGAAACAGCAGCGGTAGAAGATCAATTTCATGATGAACACCTGTTTGCTGTTGTTGTTCGAACACCCTGGTATGCTGACGTCGCCAATCATCTTGCGGTAGGTAAGCTACCAAAACACTTAACCCCTCAGGAACGTAAGCAGATTGTTCAGAAGAGCACTCGATTTTTGTGGATTGGAGGCCATTTGTTCCATACAGGGGCAGATATGCAAATCAGGAGGTGTATTCGAGAAGACGAGATCTTCGACATTTTAAAAGCTTGCCATGACGGACCATACGAGGGACACTTTGCTGAAAAGAGAACAGCACATAAAGTATTGTAGACAGGATACTATTGGCCTACAATTTTCAAAGATGCGAAAAAATTTGCACAAGCCTGTGACAGCTGCCAGCGAGCAGGAAGACCTGGTCAAGCCGATGAAATGCCTCTGAGACCACAATTGGTCTTTGAGCCATTTGAACGGTGGGCTCTCGACTTCGTCGGGCCCATTAATCCACCATCAAATCAGAGGACATACATTCTGGTGGTGACAGACTATGTTACTAAATGGGTCGAGGCCGAATCATTGCCTAAGGCTACAAAAGACTCTGTAATACAATTCTTGTTCCATTTGTTTGGACGTTATGGACTTCCGAGAGAATTAATCACAGATGGTCGACCAAAATTTGTTGGGAATAAGTTAGTTGAAACACTTAACAATTATCATGTCCAACATAAGATCACTACCCCATACCATCCGCAGGCAAATGGACAAGTAGAAAGTAGTAATAAGGTAATAGAATCAATCTTAACAAAAACCATTGCATCGCATAGGCGTGACTGGGTCGCTCGACTAACTGAGGCATTGTGGGCCTATAGAACCACATGGAGAAGTACTACAAGCTATTCACCTTATCAATTAGTGTTTGGAAAACAACCAATCTTCCCCATAGAATTTGAAATCCAAACGCTACGAACTGCACAGGAAGTCGGCCTAGATCTGAGTGAGGCGCAAATCAATCGATTACAACAGATTAATGAATTGGACAAAATTAGGCTCTCTGCATTACAAAACACAGCGTTAATTCAACATCAGCGAGCTAAATGGCATGATGCACTTATCAAGAATAAAGTCTTTCATGAAGGAGATTGGGATCTGTTATACGACTCTCAGTTTCAAGACTTCCCGGGGAAACTCCAGATGCGATGGTTAGGACCATATGAAATCCAGAAGGTACATAATAACGGGACCCTTACCCTGATCACAATTGACGGTTCTGGATATGCATTCAAAGTAAATGGCCACCAAGTTCGTCTCTATCAAAAGCCACTCACTCGGGAATCATTTTGTCAGCAGTTACGACAAGATAATGATTTGGAAATTTTAGGAGAGGAAGAAAAATCTTCCTCACCTATAACTTAAGCAATTCATTTTTTTCATAACTTGTACATAACATCCTGTATATATGCTCTTTTGATTTTCTGTTTGCGTTCTAAGTATTTTTGTTGTTCTACTCGTGTGATTTTGCTGTTCCTTTGCGAAAAGGAATAGCATTGGTGTGCTTTTGTTGTTCCTTTTCAAAAGGAATAGCATTCGTGTGTTTTTGTTGTTCCTTTTCAAAAGGAACAGCATTCGCGTGTTCTTGTTGTTCCTTTGCGAAAAGGAACATCACTGGTGTGTTTTTGTTGTTCCTTTTCAAAAGGAACAACATTTGTGCGTTCTTGTTGTTCCTTTGCGAAAAGAAAAAGCACTGGTGTGTTTTTGCTGTTCCTTTTCAAAAGGAACAGCATTCGTGTTTTTTTGCTGTTCCTTTTCAAAAGGAACAACATTCGTGTGTTTTTGCTGATTCCTTTTCGAAAGGAACAGCATTTGTGTGTTTTTGCTGTTCATTTTCAAAAGGAACAGCATTTACATGTTTTGTTGTTTCTTTGCGAAAAGGAACAACACTTGTGAGATTTTGTTGTTCCTTTGCGAAAAGGAACAGCACTTGTGAGATTTTGCTGTTCCTTTTCAAAAGGAACAACACTTGTGTGCCTTTGTTGTTCCTTTGCGAAAAGGAACAACACTTGCGTGATTTTGTTGTTCCTTTGCGAAAAGGAACAACACTTGTGTGTTTTTGTTGTTCCTTTGTGAAAAGGAACATCATTTGAGTGTCTTGTTGTTCCTTTGTGAAAAGGAACAGCATTTGAGTGTTTTGTTGTTCCTTTGTGAAAAGGAACAGCACTTGTGTATTAATTGTTGTTCCTTTCTCAGAAGAAACAACATTTGTGATTTTTCGTTGCTCCTCTCAAAGAAATGGTATCTTACGAATGGATTCTTCTCTCAAAGAATGCCATCGGCATGTTTTTGCCCTTATTAGGATGCTTTGTGACCATGGTCTCCTCAACCTTTTAGATACAGCAATGAATTTATGCAATGAACATAAACCATGATATACCAAAATCAGCACATCATAAATCACTATTACTATGAAGCCAGTATATAAGAGGACAAGAGGACGGACATGAACTTTTCATCTTCGCTGTCACTGTCTTATTACCAAACCCTGGTTGGTGATTTTTATCATGATGATTTTCCTAAAAATCTTTCTTGATTATTACTGAGGGGTAAGAACAAACGATTTATATCTTTCTGTTGGGATCATAAGACTTCTTCTACCATTCCCCGCTCTTAAGGAGTGCAAAACCACCCTTATGTGGAAATAAACAAAAAAGAGAGGTGCTCTGCAAAAGAAAACAAAAAAATTGTCAAATGCAGGATAGGGGGTCTCATTGAGAGCCATCCTACCATGATCATAAGGATGGAAGCGAAGTGGCATTCCCATTACGGCCACCACACCGGGGATATGATCCGAAGGTAAATTAACAAGCAAACCTTGGAACAGGGGGTCTCATCACGAGCTGGCCTGACCATGTTTCGTGCCTACCTTGTGAATGGCATTATGGCTATCTGGTTACCAAGCCAGCATAATGGCCTGCATTTTTGACAAAGCACTCTTCAAGAAATACACAAAGGATCATGGTTCCGGAGGGTGAAATAAACAACTCTGCCAAGGTTATGAACACCTGTTGGCAGCAGAGCTCTGTTAATGGCATAGAAGTCGTAATACTTACACCAACAGGTATGACATTAAATATTTTTGTCTCTTATATCCTTTGCATAAATCATATGTCACACCCCGATGTAATGTTTCAGCACTATACAAGTGAATCTATTCAAGGTTGAATTGCATCTTTAATCAGTTATTTTTGTAACAGAATGGTGGTATGAATGTTATTGGATCCATGTGAAATGTTATTTGGAAGACTTGAAAGCAGTGTTACTCTATTTAGAAACATAGTCATGTCATTCATTACCCTCAGATTGCTATAATAGGATAGAACATGTACATACGAGTGATAGTTGCTGTTCCATAATTCGTCAAGGATTGCTGTTCCATTTTACTGTTGTTCCATTTTATTACTGTTGTTCCATTTTATTACAGTTGTTCCATTTTACTACTGTTGTTCCATTTACCAGCCTTGATTGTTTTGGCGTGAGAGAAGGCCTAAGGCTGTAGTGAGCCTCAGCAAGATGCTGCTTAGCTCCCGGACCTATAAGTCCATGCTCTAATTCCTTTTCTTTATCAGTTTCTAGAGGGATGGGTTATTGCTTCTGTACCCTTGACTGATCAACTGTCTTGTGTGATTCTATCTTTTGGGTTAGTTTAGTTATAGCTTAGCATCTGTTTTCTTTCAAATCTTTTGAACACTATACTACTGAGCATTACTCGGACAAATAGCCTCGGATTGAGCTACTCTTTGCAATAGCAAAATATTCCCGGATTGACTTATTAATGTGGGATAATTAGAGGTGTGAGAGACCCTAGTTATAGCTCTACACAAGGTGCTCTACAGCATAGGTAGACACACTATCAAGGTGCTCTGTAGAACACCTAAGCCATCTTTAGGCTGCGGTGGGGAAATTTGAGTGAAATTCAATTAGGGTTTGGAGAATATTCTTATCTCTTGTAGTCATGTAGAATCTTCCCTCAGTTATCTACTCCTATGAGCTCAAAAAAGGATGATAAATGAGTTAAGGTGCATCCTATCCTCTCATCCCTTCCTCCATGGAACTAATTCTAAGTATGGAAGGCCATTCAATGCCACCATTTATGACAAAACCTCCTTCATCCTCCTATAAATTGACCACTCATCTAAGTGATCAAGGGATGGCTAGACTATATTGAATTATAAGGAGATAACGTTGCTATGAGATTTGGCTTTGAAGAAATTAATATGATGCTACAAGTTTTCCATGCCTTTGATGTGATGTGGATGGGATCCAAGCTAAAGGAATGACTTTGAATGAGACACGGATGGTTGTAGTTCCTTCTTCTATCTAATAAAGTGTTTGAAGCTTTTTTCATATGATGTGTTGTTTCGCAATGCTTATATGTATGAATTGCTTCTCATTCCTTTCATTTATATTCAATGGACCATATGATTTGATTGGTTTTCATCTTCTGTTGTGTTTACAAGGTACTTTTCAAGCAGATTAAGTATGGGAAGGAGTGACAGAATCAATACAAGGGAGACGAGAGGAAAGAGAAACTACAGATAGGCCTTCTATCCTCTCTTGTTATCTACTGCTTATAGGGAAAGTCTAAAACACTTTAAACTATTGTTCTAGGCACAACTACTTGTCTTGTGAATTAGTGTTTATCTGTAGATGCTAAATTCTCCAAAAAAAATTGGCAACTTCGCTCAGGAAACTATCACCTTTCCTAGTAGCTTATTCACCTCCTAAGACATTCTTGTAGACCCTACTTATGCTCATTGATTTTATTTCAACTCTTTTTCATTGAATTTTGGTCAAAAATTGAGGTTAGATGACTCTTGAGTGGCCTCTCAGAAATCAACGCGGGCTTGGTCAGGGGATAGTGCTTTGCAGAGCACCCTTGAGTGAGAGACAGTGCTCTGTGTTGCAATTAGGCCCTCTTTGACCTGCGCTAATCAACCTTAGGACAAATTCCCACCTTTGGAAAGTGTTTTGCCAACTTTTCTCTATTTGTTTGCTTGTTGATTGATCAATGAATGTCATGTATTAGAGAACAAATTTTTATCTCCTTTTCTAGCCCTACTTTTATTTGTTTGATTAATGTTTCTTTAATGTTTTCTTTGTCATTATCAGTCTATAGTCAAATTTAGAATACAACTGATTAATATTTGTTAGAAAGAAAGTGTTGTAAAGTATTATTTTCCTTCGAAATAGAATTGTTGTAAAAGTCTTCATTCTTATGAAGATTGATTGATTGTATCTACATATTTCCTTTTTTGTTCATCATGACACTAAGGGATTAGAAAATAAAAACTTGCATCATTCATATTGTAGTTTGTGAATGCCTGAAAGGAATTGCTATGGAAATTGCATTAGATGTGCTCTTTGCTCTTTATCAAAAATCTGATTGCTCTATCGATACTAGCTAAGGATTTTCATTGTTAAATTGAATGGAAAGAATGCTTATCATATTAGTTGCATTTTAGGAATTGCAAACATACATCACGTGGTGAACCTTGAAAGGCAAATTCTAAAGAAGATCAAATTAAAATTTATCTAAATTTACCTAATGAAGCATTGTCACTTAACGAAAAACATTTAGAGGTCTAGGCTAGAGACGTGTTCCGGCATCATAAAACAAAGAAGTTGTTGCTAACTTGTCTACAATACATCCTGAGTGTGATACATCATTCCACGTACGTGAGTATTTCATAGTTTGTTCACGTACCTTCAGGTATATAGGTTGGTGTTACAGTACATAAAGTATATGGGAATGCTCTCACTGTGCGTTTTTGCATTAGACATTACTTATACAGACTGGGCCTCCATGTACCTTTGGCTATATATGGGAGGACAAATCTAGGTTGTTATCCATCCTTAAGTAATCGAGTCAGCTGCCTTGTAAATTGTGATACACCGAACACAACATTCGGGGAGATTGCCTCCCAGTATTTCTTGGTTCGTGACGAGGTATTTTGTATTTCACAGTTGGTTGGTAAACCTTTTTCCTATATTATCCCTCTTTTGTTTTGTTATGTTACTTTAATTAAAATAAAATTAATTGACTGTGGATAACATCCTCCACACTTGCTCCTTAGTTGATCTTAGCTTGAAACATATGGCAACAAATCCAGAGTGCACCAATCGAGGAATTCCTTTTGATGGGAATCCTAGTCCTTTTCCTTCTTTTGGAAATATTGGGGCTCCATATATGGCTACAATTTCCATTCCAGGATTTACCATTAGCTTTCCAGTGTGGTTGCTTTCAACCTCCTTGGTTCAAAATATCGTGATTTCTCCGCAATTGAGTACTCCTCCAACTGGGCACAATCAACCTCCTGTTGATCCTAAAGTTGACCCTTTGCCTTTTTCCTCAGTTGTTTCTTCCTCCCCTTCTTCCTCCTCACCTGGTGAAAGTATTGGTACTAGTAACTAGGTGGCTAAGAAGAAGAAGAAAGGGAAGAAGAAGAGGAAGAAGTGGTTTCAGCAGAGGGGCAATCAAGCAACCATTGCTTTGAATGCAACATCTGATGAGAAACCGTCGATCAAGCCTCACAAAGTTTGATATCCATGCAAACTTTGTGCGGGAGACAATCTTCTTCGAAATTGTCCTGATATTGCTCAAATATTAGAATAATGGCCTTCTCGTTCACATCATCATGTGTCATCAACTTCTGGAGATCATGTTGGTGACACACCATGAGCTAGTGGTAGTAAAGTTCATGGAAAGAAGGGAAAAGTTAAGTTTCCCTGTAGGTTATGTGAAGGGAATCACCCCATTCACCTTTGTCCCTATCTGGACAAAGACAAAAAAGTGTTGGATAACCATCCTGTTTCACCGCAACGACTTCCATATGGTTATAGGAAACTCTCCCTAAATCCTTCACTAGTTGATGAATTGACTAACCAAAATCAATTGTCGGTCAAACCCACTCTCTCTGAAAGTGAATCCTATGAGTCTATACCTGACCCAAATCAACAAGTCAAGGTAACAGTTGACCCGATTTCACCTTTAGCTAATTGTACCTTTCCCGAAGAGAGTGAATATGATACCACTCGAGTTGTTTTCATTTTTTCAGATTCTAATGAGCTTGGGGGCAGTCCTCTCATAACTCAATGGGATAGTTGTCCCGTTTAAACGGTACCCCCTCTAAGTAGTTTGGTCAATTCCTTTGATTAGAATCGATTGGTAGGATTTTGTCTTCCTTCTTATGTGCCATTCTAGATCAGAGTACAATTTTGTAATATGATTGTATCGGGCACTATTATAGATGAAGGTGCATCTGTGAGTATCCTTTCCTCAACTGCTTGGCAAGTGCTCAGTTCGCCACCACTTGCGCCAGTTACTCAAAATATTTTGTCTTTTAATAGAGGAACTAGTCAACCATTAGGGATAGTTCCTCAGTTGCCTATTACTTTGGGAGGAAAAATTGTTTATCTGAACGTGATGGTAGTCCTAGGAACTTTAGATTGCAATTTACTTCTTGGGTGTGACTATGTTTATGGCATGGGAGCTATTGTTTCAACACTCTTTCGAGTGATTTGTTTCCTGCATGAAGGTAGAATAGTCACCATTGACTGGCTTTCATTTCCTGGTCTAAATATGGCTTCCAGTCAACCATCATCTGTAAATGGTCCTCTTGTACCAATGGTATCATCCCCGCCATGAGTAAATTATGTGCCAACCAGTTCCATGCCTACATCAATTGACGATCAATTCAGTGATGTTGTACATCATGTACTGGGGGCATTGAAACTAGATCTCTCATTCATGACCTCTTATGAGTTGTGATCGAAGCATGAGGATAGTTCTTTTACTGTGTCAACCTCATTAAAAGATGAATCAACTTCTATGAGGATAGTTCCTTGTCTTATGTCAACCTTGTTAGAAAATGAAACCATGGACATGAGGATAGTTGTCTTGTGTCAACCTCGTTAAAAAATGAAACCAAGGGTATGAGGATAATTCCTCGTCTTGTGTAAACCTTGTTAAAAAATGAAACAAGGAATATGAGGATAGTTCCTTGTCTCGTGTCAACCTCGTTAAAATAATGAAACAAGGAATATGAGGATAGTTTTTTTACTGTGCCAACCTTGTTAAAAAGTGAAACAGGACTGAGGATAGTTCCTTGTCTTGTGTCAACTTCGTCAAAATAATGAAAGAAGGAAACTGAGGATAGTTTTTTTACTGTGTCAACCTCATTAAAAAATGAAACAGGACAGAGGATAGTTCATTGTCTTGTGTCAATCTAGTTAGAAAATGAAACAAGGGTTTGTGAGGACAGTTCCTGGCCTTCTGTCAACCTCATTAAAAAAATGAAACAAGGTTCTATAAGGATAGTACCTTGTCTTGTGTCAACCTCTTTAAAAAATGAAAAAAGGGTCTATGAGGATAGTTCCTAGTCTTGTGTCAACCTGAACAAAAAATAAAACAAGGAATATCAGGATGGTTCTTTTACTGTGTCAACCTCGGTAAAAAATGAAACAGGTCCATGAGGATAGTTATTTTACTGTGTCAAACTCATTAAAAAAATGAAGCAACTTCCATGAGGATAGTTCCTTGTCTTGTGTCAACCTCGTTACAAAATTAAACCAAGGCTATGAGCATAGTTCCTTATCTTGTGTCAAGCTCATAAAAAAAAAGAAAAAAGGAATCTTAGCAGAGTTCCTTGTCTTGTGTCAAGCTCATTAAAAAATGAAACAAGGTCCCCTAGAGAAAAGTTCCAAGTTGAATCTTTGATTAGATCTCATAAAATCCCAATCAAGTCTTTCACTTGATCTCATAAAAGAACCTTCATTCCGTCCACCTGATAGCCACGAGTAGTCTACTTAGGTGAATGTAATGAAGCTTAGGGGGCATGCACCTAGTGATAAAGTTAAGCTTCCCTGTAGGTTATGTGAAGGGAATCACCTCATTCACCTTTGTCCCTATCTGGACGAAGCCAAAAAGCGTTGGATAACCATCCTACTTCACCACAGTGGCTTCCATCTGATTACAAGAGACTTTCATCAAGATGGGGGCATGTAAACCAATCTCAAGCATAGTTCTTCACTTTAAGCTTGTATAAAAATGAAACTAAATCCAAGCATAGTTTTTCATTTCAAGCTTGTGTAAACATGAAATTGAATCCAAGCATAGGTCCCTATGGTTCAAGCTTGTGTAAAGATGAACCCATCTCCATTTTAACCCTCATGATTGCCATTCGATCAACCTCTTTCGTTAAATGATACTTGGTTGTATTTATCCCATCGACACCATCTCTTTGGCTGATCATATGCTTTCACTTCGTTGTTTTACCCTTTTTTGAGGAACAGTTGCAATGAGTGGTCTTATTAGCCAACCTCTTCACATAAATTAACATGTTTTGAGAATTTCCAACATCATCGGAACTAGTTGTTATCCTAGACAGCACTTGTTCCTCAAAATGGAGTCCTCTTTAAGCTCTTTTCAAACTCTCTAAATATGAAAAGATTGTCGAGCGCTTGTCCTTTCCATCTCATTAATGGATTGGAAATGATATCTTTCTTGCATTATTTTACACTTTTTTGGTCTTGAGAGATTAATTTATGAAAAAAACTTGTGGAGATGACTTTTTGTCCCTTTTCAAACTCTTTAAACATGGAAATAACTGAGTTATCTTTATCGTTAAACTAGTTAAAACATGGAATAGCGACAAACTTGTTCATTTAGACAAGACTGAATTTCACCTTTTCTAGACTCATTAAAACATCAAATAATGATTCACTCGAAGGGTGAAATTATACAACAAACATATGTTATCCTCCTCAAGCTTAATAAAAATAAAGAGGTACTAGTCAACAATGACTAGAGAAAATGGAAAAAGGGGAAAACCACTTTATGGTAGTAGGCCGCTCTTGAACGTGACACTTTCACTTCATCTCTGTGACTATTTGGATTGGGTTATCTACTTGATGATTATCATATTAATGGTCTATCACACCATCCATCACTTTTGTTTTGGGTCAATGTTGCCAATTCATTCAGACTATTTGGGTTGGGTTATCTGCTTGATGGTTATCATACTTATGGTCTATCACACCATCCATTACTTTGGTTTTGGGTCAATGCTGCCAATTCATTCAGTGTCACCAATATGTTCAAGAGAAGTCATTCGGTGCAATACCATAAACCTTCATTTTCATGACCGCCATTCCTAAACCTCATGTCATCAATCAAATTCCATCTCTAAAAATCACTACACTCATTTCGTGTCATTGATGTGGGATACATCAAGGCCATCCTGCGACGGGTCACTTCTTGTCGACGTCAACTCATTATCGAAGAAGTTGACTTAGAAACACCCATTCAGTACGTTGAGGCTCGCATGCATCAATGACAGGTTTCTTGCTTTCGGTGATAGGCATACATCAATGGCCTTCGACCAAAATACTTTGTATGGTGTTCAACATCAAATAATCCATTCACACCATGCAGAATGTACTGCAATACCTTGAGTATCATTATCATTATTGGTGATTTCTCTCGCATCTATTAACAGCTTACATCATCAACTGGTAATTAGATGGTATCTTCCCATGTTCGACTTCAGCTCACATATTCACATGGTTAGACTTGTACTTGAGATAATAGTTGAATGATATTGAAGACCTCAGATCCAGTTTCATCCATCTGGGTTTCGATATTAGGAGTACTAGATCATATGTACAATGGCTTTACATTCATAGTCATTTCGATCATCAGTCTATATCTATAGACAACTGTTTATGTACATGTAATGAAAGTTTATAAGCTGAGCATGGATATGCCTTCCCTTAGAAATTCATGTAAAATCAAATATCATGATATATGTATTGTAATTGATGTAGGTCACCTTCCACTTCTATACCTCCTCATCGCATCATAAAGCATTTCATTGGACATTGGAATTTTCTGACTTCATGCTTTAGGGAGCAGCTGTTACAGATCCATTTGGGCACATCAAATCCCAACATTCAGAACAATGCTTTAGGGCTCATCAAACCCTAATTTCAGTTGCTACATGACCTAAACAAGTCACCCCTTTGAATGCCTCCTTCCCAGAAAGTTTCATGACCTAAGACATCCAAAAATGGTCTCTAAAGGGACCAGCATAGGTAGATACAGGGTGTCAGGGTGCTTTGTAGTGCAGGTAGATACACTGCCAGGGTGCTTTGTAGCACAGGTAGATACAATGTTAGGGTGCTCTGCAGAGCACCTAAGCTCTCTTAGGGCTGCGCTCGGTGAATTTGAGCGAAATTCAATTGGGGGTTTGGGAATAGTCTTATCTCTTAGAGTCATCTAGAAGCTTCCCCCAGTTATCTACTCCTATGAGCTCGAAAATGGATGCGGAATGAGTTAAGGTGCATACTATCCTCTCATCCCTTCCTCCATGGAACTAATTCTAAGTATGGCAAGCCATTTAATTCCACCATTTATGACAAAACCTCCTTCATCCTCCTATAAATTGACCACTCATCTAAGTGATCAAGGGTTGGCTAGACTATATTGAATTGGAAGGAGATAATACTACTATGGGATTTGGCTTTGAAGCAAGTAATGTGATCCTACAAGTTTTTCATGCTTGTGATGTGATGTGGATGGGATCCAAGCTGAAGGAATGACTTTGAATCAGACACGGATAGTTGTAATTCCTTCTTCTATCTAATAAAGTGTTTGAAACTTTTTCCATATGATGTGTTCTTTCATAATGCTTATATGTATGAATTGTTTCTCATTCCTTTCATTTATATTCAATGGATCATATCCTTTGATCAATTTTCATCTTCTATTGTGTTTACAAGGTACTTTTCAAGCTAATTAATTACAGGAAGGAGCGACAGAATTGATACAAGGGAGACAAGAGGAAAGTGAAACTACAGGAAGGCCTTCTATCCGCTCTTCTTATCTATTGGTTATAGGGAAATTCTAAAACACTTTAAACTATTGTTCTATGCATAGCTACTTGTTTAGTGAATTAGTGTTTATCCGTAGATGCTAAATTCTCCAAAACAACTGTACTTCCTACAGGAAACTCCTGTAGGTTTCTAGGGAATCATGTAGGATTATAGGGAATCCTGTAGAAAGCATATAGCCTATGTAAATTGAGCTGGAGGAGTTCATAAAATGGATGATTGATGGGATAATGAATAACATGTGATGGAGGAATGAAGATATGGAGTATATAGGTCCTTCTTCTCCTCTCAAGTTGCTTTGATCCTCCTCCTGCTAACCTACAAACAACATTTTCAATTTTTTTCTCTTTTTCTTATTTTTTTTCTTTTTGCTTTTTTTTTTTTTAAAGAACTAGTCTACCTCCAAGAGGTTTTCATCCTATCTTCTTTCCCTGGGTGCCTCAAAAGAGATTGTCACCTAGAGATTTTTTTATTTTTTTTCGACACCATTGGGTCGCCTCAAGAGATTTTGAACCCAACAATGGGACTCAAGTGGCTCGTGGAGGTTTTCACCTAAGTCTCTTTATTATTATTTTTTTTTCTTTTTTTTTTCAGGGACTTTATGGGGTAGAACCTGAGAATTGCTCCACCACCATCATTATCTAGTTGATTCCATTGATGAATTCTTGCTTTGATAAGGGCTTCTTATAGACCTCCAATCTATACCCATTGACAAGTAAGGGAATAGTCTCTGCATCAATGGTTCTTACCTGTACTGAAACATTATCTTGACATTTTTCTATGACATACGGCTCTAACCATCTAGTCCTTAACTTGCCTTTAAATTCCTTGTATCTAGAATCATACAACATAGCCTAATCACCTTTTTGAAACTATTTGTCCTTTATTTTCTTTTCATGCCAAATATTCCTTTGAACTTAAGTCACCTCTGTGTGGAGGAGGGCCTGCATCCTAAACTCATCTAACCCATTCAGTTGAAGCAATCTCTCTTGTTGTTCCCTGGTGAGATCTAGATCTCGTTATGCTGCCATTCTTAAGATGTTGTACTCAAATTCAATGGACAGAAGGGCCTTCTTCCCATAGTGTTGGGTTGTCTTATATTCTTTCCACGTAGTTAACAGGGGGTTTGAAAGGTAACCGTAACCCCACTTTATGGGGTCTTCCCTAGAAAATTTTGGTTTTGGACCCTACGTTAGGTTGGGCAGACCCACCTATGGTTTTGTGCATGATTTTCGCACATGTTTTTTGGATGCGATGGTTTTCGGTCCATGGTATTGGACGCAATAGTTTTCGGTCCATGGTATTGGACGCGATGGTTTTTGGTCCATGATATTGGATGCTTCGGCATGTATAAATATGTATTATAACATTGAAAGGACATTAATGAAAAATCACGCTGGTAGTCCCGGTTTTGGGATCCAGGGGAAAATATCTGTGTATATGTGTTTTATGTGTTATGCTCTCACATTTTTTATTTTCTTTGATTTATAATTCATAAGCAGGTAGTTTCTGTATAGGGTTAAAACCTACATTTGGTATCAAAGTTGTTTTGGCTTCAAGGGGACGCCTTTGTTGCTGAGGGGTTTTGCTCAGGCCTGTGGTAGACCCTGTTCATTGGGAGATATGCGAGATCGATTCTGGTGGTGAAAGAAGATGGCGAGTAGTGGAAAGAAAGAGATCGAGAAATTTAATGATCAGAGTTTTGAGTTGTGGAAACTCAAGATGGAGGATCTGTTGGTGGATAAAGGTTAGTGGATCAAGGTAGATCTAGGTACTAAACCAATGGGAGTGTCCGATGAAGAATGGAAGAAATTGGATCGGAAGGCAAAGAGCACAATATGATTGTGTGTCTCAGATTCAGTATTGCTGAATGTATTAGGGGAAGCTATGGCAAAGGGTTTGTGGGACAAGTTAGGGACTTTGTACCAATCTAAGTCTCTGGTGATTAAGCTGTTCCTACGGAAAAAGCTATATAACATGAGGATGAAAGATGGAGACTCAGTGACAGAGAATCTGAATGCATTTAATACCATGGCAAGTCAGTTAGAATGTGTTGATATTAAAATTTTAGATGAAGATAAGTGCATTAGTTTGTTGTGTTCTCTACCAGATTCGTGGGATAGTCTGGTTATTGCAATAGGTAGCAATGAAACTGCCTTGCTTTTTGATGAAATAGTCTCATCCTTGCTGATAGAGGAGATGAGACGGTAAAACATGGAGAGCCAAAATGGTGATGCCTTGTCTATACAAGGATGGTTCCAGAACAGAAAAAAAAATAAGTCATCGAGTCGGAGATCTAAATCTAGAGGGAGATCTAAATCGCCAGAAAAACTTGTAAAGGTGGTGTGCTGTAAATGCAGAAAGGAAGGGCACTTCAAAAGGGACTGTAAATCTAAAGTTCCTGATAAAGGAAATGGATCTGATGATGCTCCTTCTACAGAGGAAAAAACCACCTCAGATGAAGGTGGGGATGTGTACTTCACTTCTTCAAGTACACATGTAGATCATGAGGGATGGTTGATTGACTCAGGTGCATCCTTTCACTTCACTCCCCATAGAGAGTGGTTTTGCGAGTACGAGAAATACGATGGTGGTGATGTCTTCTTAGGGGATAATAGGAAGGCTAGAATCATTGGTCGTGGAAAATTAAAGTTGAAGTTGCAAGGTAGAAGGGTTAGAACACTTCTAAGTGTTTTGCATATTCCTATATTGGCCAGAAATCTAATTTCTGTAAGCAAGTTGGATGATGCAGGTGTAAAATAGTGTTCGAGAAGGATACCTGCAAGATGGTTTGTGGAGCACTGGTATTGATGCAGGGAGTTCAGACTGGAACTCCGTACAAGCTGCAAGGTAGCACTGTTGTTGATAGGTGCAACAGTTTTGTGGTTCTTGAAAGTGGAGCAGAAAATCTAGTGGTCTCTGGAGAAAATACCATGTTGTGGCATCAAAGGCTTAGACATATGGGAGAGAAGGGCCTTCAAATACTTCATGGTAAAGCTATGTTAGAAGGTATGAGTAATAGCTCTCTGGATTTTGATTTATGTGAAAATTGTGTATATGGGAAGAAAAATCGAGTGAGTTTTCCCTTTGGTGGTAAGAGGACGAAACAAATATTAGAGCTTGTGCACAGTGATGTGTTTGGACCTGTGAAGGTTCCATCACTAGGTAAATCTGTGTGCTATGTATCATTTATAGATGACTTCTCAAGGAATACATGGATATATTTCCTTAAGAAGAAATATGAAGTCTTTGATTAGGTTTAAAGAATTTAAAGGCTTCTAGTGGAAACAGACAGAAGAAGATAAAAGGTGCTGAGGATAGCATAATGGTGTGAGAAGTTTTGCAATAAGGAATTTGAAGAATTTCTATAAGAAGGTGGTATAGCACGGGCAAAAGACTACTCCATATACACCCTCAGCAAAATGGAGTTGCATAAAGAATTGAACAAGACATTGATGGAAAAGGGCAAGAAGCATGCTCAAGTGGTGTCGGGTTAGGATAGGGAATTCCGGGCAGAGGTAGTGGGGATTACTATGTTACCTGGTCAATAGGTTACCTTCATCAGTGTTGGAGGATAAGACTCCACAAGAGGTATGGACTGGTAAGAAACCCTCTCTTTCACATCTAAGGGTATTTGGATGTGATGCATATGTACATGTTCCAAAGCAGAAAAGAACCAACTTGGATAGTAAATCTGAAAAGTGCATCTTTATTGAGTATAAGGATGGTTTAAAGGGTTATAAGTTTTGGAACCCAGTAACAAGGAAGGTTGTGTACAACCGAGATGTGGTGTTCAGAGAGGTGAAAGATGTTATTAAACATGAAGTCTAACCAAAGGAACCTGAGAAGATAGAGTTTCAGCTAAACTAGGAAGAACCAGACTCTACAGCAGAGGAGGAATCAGAAGATGAAGAGCCACAAACTCTAGCTTTGAGAAGATCATTTCGAGAAAGAAGGTAGCCAGAAAGGTATAGTCCATCTGCTTTCTATTCAAATTTTGCTTTGTCTGTTACTGACGATGATCCCAGAACTGTGAAGGAAGCAGTGGATTCAGTGGATGGAAAACTCTGGAAAGAGGCCATGGTTGATGAAATGGAATCTTTGCACAAAAATGAGGCATGGGATCTGGTCGAGTTGCCAGCGGGAAGGAAACCCATTGGCAACAAATGCGTGTTCAAAAAGAAGACAAATGCAGAAGGAAAAGTGGAGAAATACAAAACTTGGTTGGTAGCAAAAGGTTATTCCTAGGTGCCGAGAATTGATTTTGGTGAGATTTTTTCTCATGTTTCTAAGGTTACTTCTATTAGATTACTTTTATCTATTGTTGTTGCTTTTGATTTTGAGGTAGAACAGATGGATGTGAAGACAACATTTCTTCATGGAGATCTGGAAGAGGAGATATACATGAAGCAACCTGAAGGCTTTGCAGTGAATGGTAAGAAAGACTTGGTATGTAAGTTAAAGAAGTCTCTGTATGGGTTAAAACAGTCACCAAGGATGTCGTATCAAAAATTTGATACATTTATACGGGGACTTGGCTTCACCAAAAGCAAAGCAGATCATTGTGTGTATTTTAAATTAATTGGTGACCATGTTATTTATCTGGTCTTGTGTGTGGATGATATGTTGCTGGTTGGAAATGACAAAGAAATTATCCAGGATTTGAAGACCCAATTGTCCTTCAAATTTGACATGAAAGATATTGGTGCTGCAAACTATATTTTGGGCATGGAAATTAAAAGGGATCAAGAAAAGAGGAAGCTCTGGTTAAACCAAAGGAAGCATGTCGAGACAATATTGTAGAGGTTTAATATGCAAGATAGTAAACCGGTGAAGGTTCCTATTCCTGTAGGTGTAAAGTTATCTACTGAACAGTGTCCGAAGACACAAGAAGAGGAAGAAGATATGTCCCATGTTCCATATGCGAGTGTAATTGGTGGCCTGATGTACGCAATGGTCTGTACTAGAGCAGACATTGAACATGCAGTGGGAGTATTGAGCAGGTTTATGTCAAAACCATGAAAGGAGCATTGGATAGCAGTGAAGCGGGTTTTTAGGTATTTGCATGGCATTAGTGATTATGGTTTGTGCTACCAAGTATGACCAAGATTGGATAGAGTGTTGGATATTCATGGATTTCTTGATGCAGACTGGGCTAGAGATCTGGATCAGAGAAAATCTACAAGTGGGTATGTGTTTAACCTATTTGGCGATGCAGTCAATTGGATGAGTAAGAAACAATCTGTAGTGGCACTATCAACTACAGAGGCAGAATACATGGCAACCAGTCATGCAAGCAAGGAAGCAGTTTGGTTGCAAAGATTTTGTTCAAGTATGGGGTTAGTACAGGGAGCTATAAAGATAGACTGTGACAGCCAAAGTGCAATTTTCTTGGCAAAGAACCCTGCATATCATTCAAAGACAAAGCACATTGATTTTCAGTATCACTTTGTGAGGGATATGATAGAAGACAAAAAGTTGTTGTTGGTAAAGGTGGACACTTTAAAGAATGTTGCAGATGCATTGACAAAATCTGTGAGCTCTGAGAAGTTCTCTTGGTGTAGAGAAACAATGGGCATTTCAGGGCTGGGAAAATGACTAAGCTTTCTTGTGGCCCCCTGTGGAAAAAAAACAACAAGTGGGAGAATGTTGGGTTGTGTTATACTCTTTCCACATAGTTAACAATGGGTTTGAAGGGTACCCGTAACCCCACTTTATGGGGTTCGGGGCAGCGCCCCAAAAAATTTTGGTTTTGGACCCTATGTTATGTTGGGCAAACCCACCTATGGTTTTGTGCATGATTTTTGCACATTTTTTTTGGATGTGATGGTTTTCAGTCCATGGTATTGGACGTGATGGTTTTCCGTCCATGGTATTGGATGTGATGGTTTTCGGTCCATGGTATTGGATGCGTTGGCATGTATAAATATGTATTATAATATTGAAAGGAACATAATGAAAAAT
Source organism: Pinus taeda (assembly GCA_000404065.3). Lineage (NCBI taxonomy): Eukaryota > Viridiplantae > Streptophyta > Pinopsida > Pinales > Pinaceae > Pinus > Pinus taeda. The sequence goes on from APFE031021138.1 coordinate 152,927, forward strand.
CAAGCTGGTAGTCCCGGTTTTGGTATCCAGGGGAAAATATCTGTGTATACGTGTTTTGTGTGTTATGCTCTCTCATTTTTTATTTTCTAGTATTTAGAATTCGTATTTAGGTAATTTCTATACGGGGTTAAAACGTACACATAGACTAGCTCATTAGGAGGTAATCCAGTGGTGGTCTTCCAAGTGGTATTGTAGACCCAAGTGACCTCAACTAACCTATATGCCTAGTCCTTTCTATTGCTACTAATCACCTTGGTCAGAATGCCTTCCAGTACACTGTTGGTTTCCTCCACTTGCCCAATAGCTTCTAGGTGGTAAGGAGTGGACGTTATACGCTTGATCTTGTGTTGGCTTAAGAAATTTTCAATCATGTGAGACGTAAAACAACTGCCTTGATCAGTGACTAGTTCTCTAGGGTACCCAAACTTATAAAATACATTTACCCTTAAGAACTTAGTCACTTTCTCTTCTATTGTTACTTTGATGGCCTTGGCTTTAGCCCACTTGCTCAAATAGTCAGTGCACACAATGATGTATTTCTTTTGCTTGGTTGGAAGCTTAATGGGTCCAATGAAATTCATGCCCCACTTTTAAAATGACTTGAAAGTCACTTGAGGTTACAGAGGAATTTCATCCCTTGGTGTAGGTTTCCCCATCCCACCGATCACACTGACTAGTATATCTCCTCACATCCTGGTGAAGCGTGGGCGAGTAATAACTAACTTGTATCACCTTGAATGTTCTCCTTTTGGCTGCAATGTGACCTCCACAAGGCCCATAATGATAGTTCAGAAGGATGTCAAAGACTTCCTCCTCCCTCACACATATTTTTAGAATTTTATTCGAGCCTAGTTCGAATAGGTTTCCCCCAATATAAGTGAATGAAGTGCTCTTCCTCACAATCTTCCTTTTTTCTTTGGAGGACAAATTTGGTGGAAACTGTGCAAACACCAAGTAATTTTCTATGTCAATAAACCATGGAGAGAGAACTGAAATGGTGAATAAGTGTTCATCCAGTAACTGATCATCAACCATTCCTTCCTCCCCTACAGGCAAATTCAATCTGGATAAAAAATCTACAACAACATTCTCCTTGCCAGGCTTATCAATAATAGTTAGATCAAACTGTTGTAATAAAAGTAACCATCTAATAATCTGAGCATTTACATCAAGTTTATTCATCAAGTACTTAATTGTAGCATGGTTAGTATGCACAAATGTTTTGTAACCTGTAATGTAATGCCTAAATTTTTTTAATAAATACACAACAACTAGGAGCTCCTTTTTAGTTATTGTGTAGTTCAGTTTGACTTTTGACTGATTCTTACTGATGATGTAAATGGCATAAGGTAACTTGTCATATATCTAGCTTAGAGCTACTCCTATGGCTTTATAAAAGGCATCAACATGTATATGGAAAGGAAGGGCCCTATTTGGGCTTCGGAGAATAGGTGTTGTGGTCAGCTTGTCCTTTAGGGTGTTCATGGCCTCTTGACAACTTTTTGACCATAAAAATTCAGATTCTTTTGCCAATAACCCAAATAAAGGAGAAGCTAACTTGTTGATGTCTTTTATAAATCTCCTATAGTATCCAGCTAAACCTAGAAAACTTTTGACATCCCTCTATTTTGGCATAGGCGGGACCCTCTGGATGATGGATATATTATTGGGTCCACCTGTAGTACTTTTTGGGATATTGAATGACCTAGAAAAGTCCCTCTAGTCATCAAGAACTCACATTTTTTGGGACTAAGGGACAGGTTCAATTCAATGCATTTTTTCAACACCTTACCCAAGTTGGATAGAGCCTCCTAGAAATCACACCCATAGGGTGTAAAACATCCATATAAATTTCTACTGCATCATGCAAAAAAGATACTTAGGACTGTCCTCTGGAAAGTGGCAGGGGCATTGCATAGGCCAAAAAGAAGAACCCTATAATAGGGAGTACCCTAAGGACAAGTGAAGGTGGTCTTATCCTGGTCTTCTGTGCTAATCTGGTTTTGATTGTACCCACTAAACCCATCTAGGAAAGAGAAAAACTTTTTCCCTGCCAGGCCATCTACTGCTTGGTCAATGAAAGGTAGAGGGAAATGATCCTTCTTTGTTGCTTCATTTAACTCTTTTTAATCAGCACAAATCCTCCACTCCCTATTTTTCTTTGAAACCAACTCCAAAGGAAAACCCACTCATTATTCGAGATAGGGTAAATGAATCCTACATCCAACAACATTTGCAGTTCTTCTTTGATTATATCCTTAAGATCTGGATTCATTCTCCTTTGGCATTGTCAGATTGGTTTGTAACCTTCTTTGATATAAATGTGGTGAGTACACATTTAGGGGTTTACTCCCTTCATTTCCTTGTAACTCCAAGCAAAGGCATCTATATGTTCCCATAGCATGTTGCAAAAAATTTCTTCTTAGTGTATAGAAAGAGAGAGGTTGATTTTCAAAGTTCTTTCAGGGCCGAATTATATTGTTTTGACAAGGGTATGGTTTGAATCATCTAAGCATAGATCAATCTAATGGTTTCTCTTGGTCTCCTTTACTACTTCCTTTAAGGACAAGGTGCTGGGAGTTGGACTTTGGAGTATGTGTTCAATCAAATCATTTTCATCTGGTTGTCCTCCTCCCATGGAAATTTGCAGGGTATAGAGTTGGGCTAAGTATATTTCATCTTCTTCATCCTCTTCTAGCCATAAAGGTAAGTCATGTTCTAGAGATGGCTAAGTAGGAGGGTACAAGACAAACTTCTTGGACAGATGCCCATTTTTTATAGTTATATTTCCAACCCTACAACTTATGTAGGCATCAGTAGTGGCTAACTGATGCCTCCCAAGTATGAGAGGATAACCACTAAGCCCTGCCTTAGGTTGGAGAACTAGGAAGTTTGCAGGGTACTCTCAGGAGTCAATGGAGACCATCACACCCTCAACAATCCCTTGAGGGGCTACTGTGGAATGATCTGCAAGTTGCAAGACTATTGTGGTCTTTCTTAATGAGCCCTAGAGATTGAGCTTGAGCATGGTGTCCTTAGTCATTACATTAATGGAAACCCCGATATCAATCAAAGTGTGTGGGACAATGGTGCCATAGATATGCACATCTACTACGGGGCTTCTAGGGTCAAAATACTTTGGGAAAATTACTTGCCCCAACATTAATTTAGACAACTCTCCAATGACATTAACGGTAGAGGTGTCTCTTTTTTGCCTCCCTGGATGTTTGGAACACTTCTCGTTTATCAATTTCTTGTAAATAGGTACATCCTTGATGGCTTGGAGAAGTGGAATTTTTTCACATAGATTTTTCAATTCACCTAGAAGTTCTTTCTCTTCTTGGGTAGGTTGGATTGGATGATTTAATCCTTCATGAAAGGGTGGTGGATTCAATCTAGGCATGATGTCCTCTCTTTCCTCCTCACTCTCCCTAGGGAGAGCTTGAGGTTAGTTGTTCGGGAGTACTTTCCCAGATCTTAGGTTGATTTCCTGAATCTCCACAGCATAAGAAGGATAGGATATCTCTCCACTGTATACTTGTTGTGCATGTTTGTTGTTGAGGTTCGGATTTGTCTGGGCATGCATATGAGGTTTTTCAGGTGGAGTAGGGTGTAAAAGTTGTGGTTGAGTAGGAGGTGAAGGAAATAAAGTTGGAGCATTGTTGTATGGGAGCCTCCACTCCTGGGTGGTGCATTCCACTGAGGTTGTGGTGGAGTATATGGTAGAAATAGCTAGTTGGTCGGCTGGGAATGGTACTGAGGTGCAAAATACCAAGGAGGATGTGTAGGCTAGGAGGGATGAGAAGGGGGGGCCCAAGAGGGAATAGATGTGTTCTGGTTAGGGTTTTAAGATGCATGGGATGACCCTTACATGCCCTGTTGGTATGACCGAGGCCCATGGGGTCTCCTTTGATTTATGTAACAGAGTTTTTTTGTCAACCCTTCAGTTCCCTAATACACAACGTTTAGTCCAAGCAGAGAAGCACACTTGTCTGTGGAGTGTTTTTCTTCACAAATCGAGCATATTTTAATAAGTTTTAATGGACATTGATTCCTAGGCTACCTCCTTGTGCATCTAGGGGAGAAGATGGCTAATTCTCTCTGCTTCCTCCTGCTTTCTCTTGATGTGCATAGTGTCCATCTATAGGGCAAGGTTTGTAGCATTTCACTCTCGAAATCTTGCAGCATATTTCCAATTTCATTTTTTATGGATGTCTTGGAAGAGAATGAGACGGCCATTGGTTGACTACCCCTACCCTTTTTCCTAGCTTCCCTACAATGTTTCCTAATGGTAGTCTTGATATCTTCATAGGGTAGCTAGTAGATGTTCCCTCCTATTATCAGGCTTTAGGTATCTAGAAGATCTTCCCTTACCCCTCGGAGCAGGACTAGCTTCAGTGACTCAGGATCAAGTGTGCACCTGGCCCTCTTGTAACTAAGCTGAAATATTTCTTCGTAATCGTCTAGGGATTCATCATGCCCCAAGATCATCCTAAAAATTTCCTCTTTAGTGTTTTTGACCTGCAGAGTACTTGTTGTTGAATTCCTGTTGCATCTGAGCCCAGGTTGTGATGTTATCCCCAGGTAAACCCATGAACTAGTGTAGAGATGCATCCTTGAGAGTGGATTGGAATAATTTCAACATTTACTCATCAGTGATGTAATCATAAGTTCTGCATATTACAACAAACTCAAACAATAAAGTATCTATATCTTCTGAGGTCAGGCCATGGAAATCAGGAAGAGCAGAGGGGCTTATGTTTTTCTTCTTTGTATCCCCATTAGTTTATCCAATGGGAAAGGCACCCTCAATTATTTCTCTATCTCCTCTGTCATTTCTATTTTCATCCATTAGGTCAGAAAAAATGGGTTCTCCTTCTTCTTCTCCCCCAGTAGGCTCTTCAAAAATCTCTGGTTGTTTGCCTAAGGGGTCCTCCAATTCACACCTACTGAAGAAGAGGGAAGGTTGGTTGTTTGAAGTGGTGGGGGTATTTGCTAGAAATCTCCCTAAGTTAGCCCTATTCCTATAAGGCATGAAAGAAGTATTTTTTCTTTGTTCTGTGGGTTTTTTCAAGCTTTGAGACTAATTGCAGAATGGAAATAACAAGCTGAAATGAAACTAACTGTTGAATGAAATCTCACTTGTAGAATGGAAAAGAAAGAAAACCAACTTACAATTACTTTTGTAGAAATGAAGCTAATAACAGAATGCCAGAGATAAGAAATGGAAGAAAGAAAGTAGAAATGACATCTTACTCAGATACTTCCCCAAAAATGGCACCAAAAAGTGATGAGCACCAGTATTGCAGCAAGAATGCCGCAACTCCTGGGCTACCAACTTTACTTTATCAACCTGAGGTTCATACAAACTTGGAGGTGACAGTTCTGTACACACAAGAAGATGTGATGGGTCCACACTTTGTCACTGCTAAGCTAGTGATAAACCACTATGGCTTCTCAAACCAGCCCTCTCCTGATTCAGAAGAAGCTTCATTTATGAGAAAAAGGTTTTCAGCATAAATCACATGATAATACATTTGTCGACGGGTTTCAATCCAACGAGTGTGCTTCATCGTCAGGACAAGTTGAAGAATCAAATCATGGTTGCAAATTAAATAGGGAGAGAAGATCGTCCAATGGCTAAGTTTGACTGAAAATGGCTATATTAGGCTAGACTAGACAAATGACTATAATTGACCAAGAAACGACTAGATTTGACTATTTAAATTCTTTAACTATAATAATATTATTATGTTAAAATGAATATTATTTTAATATTTATCAAGTGTTATTTTAAGTAAAACAAATTTTGGGTTAACAATATCTCATTTAGGGAATATTTACCATAATTTTGATTGAAATGTTAACATATAATAACTATTAGTAATTGAAAGGTTTTAATATTAATCTAAACTAATAATGATTAATGATACATTAATAGTATTAATCCTCTTATTAATGGCTTGTATAACTAATTAATATAAATTTAACAGTAAGGAATTTAATAATAATCAAATTAATATTAATTATTGTTATATTGTTTAAACTACATTATTCAGATTAGACATGAAAAGGGGGGAATATTTATACTAATATTTAATGTATATATTAGTAATAGTATGGATTTAATAATAATAATATTCGTATTATTATATTACTGTTGTTATAAAAATTATTATTCTTATTATTAATGGTTAGTTTATCTAATAGGGAAACATATATTAATAGATCTATGGATGTTATTACTAGTAAGGATTAATATATAGTATTATAATAATAGTATTTATTTCTAAAGGTTTGTAACTAATTAATATAAATTTATTAGTAAAGTTGTCTGATGGGAACATCAACTTGCGATTTAAATATTAGATAATTTAACCTATTTAGATAGTCATGAAAAGGAATGTCTCTTAAATAAAATAAACCAAGGGAAAAATCCAAAGAGGAGTAAGGAAATATGGCTAAAGAAAGCAAGACAAGGGATAACAAGGGGGAAAAATAATCAAGAAAAAGTTATTAATAGAGGAAGGGGAGGAAGGAGAAGCAACAACTAGGAAGAGAGGGCTGAGATCTAGCAACTACTAATCTTCCAGCCATCATCTATGTTGAGATTGCTTGGTCTTCTTTCAATCTCAATTTCCTCCCTAAATTTTCGGTGATGGAACAGCGTAACCCTTACAATAACCTTGGCCTCCTCAATAAAAACGTGATGCTTGATCTTCTCTGCATGCTCCGCTAGTGCAGAAGACTTTGTTCTCCCATGCTTTAGGTCATTTGCATGCTCATTAATCATTTGATTAATAGAGCGTCCCGTCTCACCAATATAGGGGGTCCCATAGGAACAAGGAATAATATAGACACCCTTCATGTCCTCAGGGTCTATAGGATCCTTTACTGACTAGAGGGATTTATGAATGGTATTGAGGGGTCTAAAGGTCGAGATATGCTTCTTAAGAATCCGAGCAATCTTTTCAGTGGTGCCTTGGACAAAAGGTAGATGGACCCCTATGACTCATTCTTTAGGCTCCTTTTTAACAACCAAATTTGTGGAAGCTTTAAGGAAAGCCTTCTGACCAAGGTGTCTACTATAATCATTCTCAACAAAGACATTAAGGAGATGGGATTTTTCTTTATCGAAGCTCTTTTTATCAGAGATCCTTAGGGCACAATTAGCAAGGGTGTTGAGAACGCCCAACTTTTTATCCGGAAAATGATGGGAACTGGCATGAAGATATTACTCTGTATGTGCTTTCTTCCAAAACACTTGGTGGGAGAGGTAACCATCAATATGCTTTGAAATAAGAATATCAAGGAAAGGGAGGAAACCATCGACTTCTTGCTCCATGTTGAACTTAATGGTGGATGATTTACTATTGAGATGATTGAAGAAGAGATCTAACTCCTCTTGGCCATGGGACCAGATGACATTAGTGTCATTTACATATCTTTTCCAAAGCTTTGGATGAGGAAAGGGGAAATTTGCACTAACTAAAATCTTGTCTACTATAGTAAGGAAAGACTGAAATCAAATGAGTAAAAACACCACCTATCTAACTAATTGCTAAGAGGATTTGCTTTAAACCAATGCTTAGTTAACATGTCTGTAATCCTACTATCTTAGGCATGCAATTTGAATCAAATAACCAAACACTCTACTGTTGTGCATGTAAATGAACACGATAACTCTTTTTTCCACTTTTTCCTTTTTTGTGTTAAAAGTATGAATTCTAAATCATCTTGGTGACGTGGTAGGTGGGTTAGAGATGGAGCTAAAAGGTCAAATGGGAGGAAAGTAAGGGTCTTCTCCTATCTTCCTAAATTCTTTTTCTACAATTCAACCTCAAAACAGGCCACTACAACTCATCCTACATGATGTCCTAATTCTCCTACAAGATCCCCTATATTCCTACAGGATATGGCCAAGAGAAATAGGAGTGATTTGGAAGGTCATGTAGGGCTTAGGGAAGGTGAATGGTGGGAGAAATAAGGCAAGGGAGTGGCTAGGACTTCTTGAGAGCCGAAAACAAAGATTGTAAGATGGTTGGATTCTCTCAACAAGCCTGGAATGTTGTTCTTATGGAATGATGTATTAGGTGAGGGACTTAGCGGAATTTTATGATCATGGATGGATGAGGTTAGGTTGGGGTTGCTGGTCATGAGATCTCCCTACACTGTTGAAACTCCTACACTGCATCAATCATTGGAATTTATTCATGAATCATGTCAAACAAGAAATATTTTCAATCAACTAAGAAAACAAAATTTCATTATCTAGTTGCCTAGTTTATGCATGGAAATACTTGAAGAATGATGTGAAACACTATGATATCTAATACAAAGTTGAAGATATCGGAAGTGACAATTGAATACTATTCTTGAAAACTAACAAGATGTTGGCCCAGGTAGTAGAAAACCCTAAATTCCATAAGAAATCATAATTTTGTCTTTTTCGGGCTACATAGGAGTTCCTTCCTCAAACCATGGTCCCTAAACGGAGGAGTGATGCCTAACCCACCTACTATAAGATTTTTGGTATTTCTTTATCTTTCTAAGCTACTGCTAGAGAAATGCACAGATGGAAGCAAACTAATCAAATTCACAACGACTTGCAATGAAATAATACTAAAAACCAATTCAATCATTAATCTATGAAATCAACTAAGCATACAAGTACAAGAAGAGGACCCTTTGTTGTTAGGGTTGGGACCTAACCCAAGAGCTTCAGCCCTCTAAGTCAACACAATGTTGGATCAAGGAAATGCTCATTCTCATTATCATATCAGAAAAAGTACATAACAATGTCTTCCACATGTCTTGAACTTGAAAATTCTTAGTGCTCTTACATAAAAAAAAACATGAATCCTAATACAGCTCTAGGCCTCCTTGTTTATGCAACTGAAGTCTCCAATGATTTCCTTAAATCTAGGGAGGCTTGGCTCCCAAACTCAAGATGAACTGGCTCTTAACTGTCACTAGCTCGACTGTCTTTTGATCTTCATGACTCGGTTGTTTACAACTTCGAGCTAGTATGATTTGATGGAGGAATATTCAAATGAGTGAGGATTAAATGAGGAGGATATGTCTCCTACAATCTCTCCTCTTTGTCTCATTCGAGTTTCTACCCTTAATTAGCTAAAATTCCGATGATTTTCTCTCAAAAACCTGCAATCAATGCATGTTAGACGACTAGACATAACATCTTACTTTTACTCATATGCTTAAGAAAAATATGATTAAAATATGTAAGGAATTATGAAAGGAGTTGATTTTAATAAGCTTGGAGCTATATTAAATTCCATCTAGTTACCCAATGATGAGGCTCATCATTAACAATATTTTATAATAATAAATTTATTTATATTTAACAATTTAATAAATTTAATAAACAATACTAATAAATAATATTCGTATTTAGTTAATTATTATTATTATTATTATTTATTTTTTATTTAATGAATTAATTAACTAATAATGTATAAATAAAAGTGAATGAATTAATAATCATTAATATTTATTAATTAATAATGATATTAATATTTATTAATAAATCTATTAACTAATACTGCTATTAACAATAAAAGTAATAATATTAATTAATAATAGTTGTAATATTTATATATCCAACGGTTAACTTACTTGCTTAAATTCTCGTTGTTAAGTACCTTGCTAGTTGGGAGGTCATGGGGTCAAATCTCCTCAACACCCTTGGGGTTAGGCCCAGTTTGTTTTGGCAGTGGGTAGATTGCTTCGAGTTGATCTGCCTAAATTTTCCTGTTGATATAGCAACCACCTAGTATCCTTGAACAAGCTTAAAAAATAGTAATAATAGTTATAATATAATCATAATTATAAGCCCTCAACCTATATTAGCCACATTTACTAATGTGGTTGTGCATGTGGTTGATATACACCTTCATCATATATCAACCACATTGACTAATGTAATGTAGGTGTTCTAGTTATAAAATGATGACAACGAACGAGCACTAATTATGAAATTGGTAAGGATATTCATGGAACCATTGATACATTTTTTCGAAATGGCTAACAGTTATGTAACTGCGTTGTGATACTAAAACATGTTAATGGAATTTTTTGGGGTTTTTTAACACATCGAGAGTATCATTGTCATAAAGTAATCGACCAAAATTTTGCAATAATTTTGTGACATTATAAACACGTGGAAGATAGTGCATATGGTACACTCAAGAAAATTGGAAAATGAAAACTGAAATTTTGGGGGTGGTGGATTTAAATAATATGTCATAAAAATTGCAAACATGTGAACCTTGATTTTATTTTATGCAAGCATAGCTTTGATTTTTTGTCTATCTAGATAACATAGGTACTTCCAGAATATGTTTTCCTAAACAAATGTTTCATAAAATTGTTTAAACAGGTTTTCTCCTACAATTATTTTATTGAAACATATTTTCATAATATCTTAATGTTGGTATTTGAACCCTTTAATAAGATAATTAAGGAAGAAAAATGCAGTTAAAAAAGATAAATTGAACCACATAAACATATACAATAAATTTATGTGGTAAAACCTTGACAATGTGTTAAGGAAGCCTCCACGAGGCAAAGGATTGGAATTCTTATTGCTCCAGGTAAAAAAATGACTGTCCAAGTTACATCAACCCTCTTGGGAAAACATCATTTTAATATGGACAATTTTGTTACGTAACTTACCATACTTATAAAACTAACTAAACCGTAAAACTAAATTTACTCAGATAATTACATTTTTAACATTAATGATTGTCATTCTTTAACAATATCCACCTTGACAACAATTTTCCTAATCCCTTGGCCATGCTCATTCATCATCTCTTCTGCAAGCTAAGATAAGCCAAGCACCATTGCAACTTCTCTAATGAAACTGGCTTCGTGAATATGTCTACATAATTTTCATTTGTATGGACCTTATTGAGAGCTACTTTGCCGCCATCGATCAGATGTATTACAAAATGGCACCTTACATCAATGTGCTTAGTTTTGTTGTGATAAGCTATATTTGTAGCCAAATGAATAACACTTTAACTATCACAGAATAGATTCACTTTCTCCTCCATCTTTCCAATCTCATTAAGTAGACCTTTCAGCTAGATTGCCTCTCTACAAGCATCGGAAGAATCTATATACTTTGCTTCAGTAGTAGGCAAAGCAATTGTTTCTTGAAGCTTTGACATCCATCTAATTTCTCCACTAGCAATACTAAAGACATATCCCACATTATAACTCCTCTTATCCAGATCACATGCATAATCAACATCCACATATCTGCAAAGTGAACCTTCACTACCATTCAATACGATACAATGGTCACTTATGCCTCTTAAATACCGAAGCACTGATTTCACTACTCGGCAATGTTCTTCTCCTAGATTTTCCATCAACCTACTAACAACTCCAATTACATGTGAAATGTTAAGCCTTGTAGATACCACCACATATATTAATTTTCCTATCTCATTTTCATATGGGACATGAGACATGTGCTTATTTTCTTTATCAGTTGTAGGACTTGAACCCAAAGAAAGCTTAAAATCGGAAGCTAATGGAACATTAACAAGTTTCACATTGTTCTTACCAAACTTTTCAAGTAATGTTTCCACTTACTTATTTTATGATAGCCAAAGCTTTCAATTTTTCTTGTATCTATGTATCTCCATGCCCAAGATATGTTTTTCCACTCTAAGATCCTTCACATCAAATGTCCTAGAAAGATGAGCCTTTAACCTATTGATCTCTTCCATGTTTTTGCTAGAAATAAGAATATTGTCAAAATACAAGACTAAGATAATGATTATGCCATTGAAACTGTTAAAGTACACACAATGATCATACTCACTTCTACTAAAGTCCTAGCTCATCATAAAGGAGTCAAACTTGTTTTATCATTGTCTGGGAGACTGCCTCAAGCCATACAATGATTTCCTCATCTTGTAACTTAATATTCTGTCAAGACCTTATACAAAACTTTTGGTTTTTCCATATAAATATTTTCATCCAAATATTTATGAAGAAAAGTTATTTTAACATCTTACTATTCTAACTCAGGATCAAGTAATGTGGTTAGTGCTAACATAGTTTGAATATAAAAAAAGTTTTACGACTGGTGAAAAACTCTCATGAAAAAAATACCTTCAACTTGATAATACCCTTTTGCTACCAACCTCGCCTTATACCTTTTGATACTTCCATCAACATTTCACTTCCATTTGAAGACCCATTTTCATTTGAAAACACTTCTCCCTTTAGGAAGTTCTACAAGATCCCAGGTTTTGTTCTTGGCTAATGAATCCATTTCTCCATAGCCTTTTTACACTTTTTGATATTTACATCGCCCACTACTTCATGATAATAGGAAGGTTCCCCATATTTAGTAATCAATTAAATAGATGAAGCATAATTTTCATACGTTTTGGGTGTTCTTCTTTCTCTTGTATATCTCCTTAGAATGACTGGTTGTTGGACAAGTTCCTAAACTTCTACATTTTCCTTTGCATCTTCTTCACCTTTTTCTTCAGAAGTCTCTTCTTCCTTTTGAATTTCCGCAAAAGGTTTAACCTCCAACTGAATTTGTTGATTTGATGATAGTTGTTCCTATTCAAATTTTACAACATCTGATTTTAGAAGAGAATATTCATCAAATGTTAGATCTATACTAATGACTATCTTATGTGAAGAAGGATCCCACAACTTGTATCCTTTCACCACCTAGTCATACCCAACAAAGACATACATGTTTTATTTTGGGTATAACTTAGAATGTTGATTCTTCGAAATAAGAGCATAGGCATCAAAACCAAAAATTACTAAATTTGAATAATCACAAGACTAATCTAACTAAATTTCTTCAGGAATTTTATAACTAATGGTAATAGAAGGTGATCTATTTACCAAATAAAAAGCAGTAGATACTATTTTTGCCCAAAACTCCTTCTGCAAGTTAGCATTGTTTATCACGCTTCTATCTCTCTCCATAAGAGTTTGATTCATACGTCCAACAATGCCATTTTCATGATTAGTATAAACAACAATCTTATGTCTAACAGTCCCTTCATCCTTGAAATATTGTTCAAACTCTAAGGAAGTAAACTCACCACCATTGTCAATTCTTAAACATTTAACTGCTTTTCTTGTTTTCTTTTCAACCGTGGCTTTAAATTGTTTAAAAATATTAAATATATCATCTTTTATTTTCAACATATAGACCTAGAATTTCCTAGAGAAATCATCAATAAATATTAAGAAGTATAATGCACCTTCATAATATATAGTAGGAGATGGTCCCCAAAGATCGGAATGAATATAGTCCAAAATTCCTTTACTATTATGACTTCCAATTTTAAAATTATGTTTACATTGTTTTCCATATACACAATGTTTGCAAAAATCCAAACTCAAGGATTTCAAATTGGGAAGAAATATGTGATTCATCAATACCTGAAGTCCCTTCTCTCTCATGTGACCGAGTCGTTGATGCCATAGGAGAGTATCTTCTTCCTCCTTCTTAGACATAGTCGATGCTGACTGACCTAAGTACTTCCTTTTATTCTTTAGAGATTTTCGATCTTCTCTACCTTCATAACAACTAGAGTTCCTTTTGAAACTTTCAGCACTCCGTTTTGATTTGTAAACTTTTAACCTTCTGAGTTCAATACTCCCAAAGAAACAAAATTCTTTCTTAACTCAAGTAAATGTCTAATATCAGTTAATGTTCTAACTATATCATTATACAAAGTAATTTTGACATTTTCCATCCCAATAGTCTAACTAGATACTTTATTACCCGTAAACACAGAACTACCATTCACAACATGACATGAAGTGAACCAATTTCTATGCGGACTCATGTGATGAGAAGCACCAAATCTAACAACCAATTTTTATAATTTTGAGAAAAAATATAAAGAGGAAGAGCTTCATCTAACATACCTAATTTAGTAGATAAAATTTCACCAATCGTACTTGACAAAACTTTATTTTCTTCCTTATTTGGGTTTTCAACATACTTCTTTCTTTTCCAACAATAGTTCCTCATATAACCTATTTTGTTGCAATACCAACATTTCGCTTTCCACTTCTTTCCCTTTGATTTGGATCTGAAAGAACTTCTTTCTTTCTCGCCTCTTTCCTTGGACCGACCTATGTCTACCATGGCTTCTGGTGTGGAAGTTTCAATGCTAGAATTTATTTGTACTTCTTTAAATAAAAAATATCCCACAATGGAATCAAATTCCAAAGATTTGGTTGTGCTCAAATTGATAGAAGTCACAAACTGATCCCAAAACTTGAGAAAGGAACATAACAAGGTTATAGATTTATCTTCTTCTTCAAATACAACATCCATAACTTACAACTAAAATGTTAAATACATTTAAGTGTTCTACAATTTTGGTACCCTCCTTCATCCGAAGGCTATACAATTTCCTCTTCAAATAAATTATATTGGTTAAAGATTTGGTCATATACAATGTTTCCAATTTTACCCATAGAATTGTTGTTGAGGTTTCTTGAAAAATGTTGAGGAGAACTTCATCTACCAAGCACAATTTGATGGTACTAAGAGCTGAGACATCTAATTCATCCCAATATAAATCTATCATGCCAACATGTTCCTTTTTAACCCCATCTAAAGAATTGTGCAACCTTTGTTGCACCAACAAATCCCTTACTTTTAGTTTCCATAATGAACAATTATTATTACATGTGAAATTCACCACCTCAAACTTAGGATTAGTCATTTTTTCCATTTCTTCCTACATGGGAACTTTTTAAATGATTGAGTTCTTTTAAAAATTATGCTACTAGGGTGTCCCTTCTTCTTTCATCTAGGGTTTATCCTTAAAAAAAAATTATTCTTTTCCTAGAAGAACTAATCATTTTTATTATTCTATAAAATGTCAAAACAACACTTTCTTTGACAGATTCAAATAAGAATTTTCTTTTAAAAAAATCTTAAAAACTTCAAAACTAAGAAATTCTTCCAGAAAGATATTAAATTTTTTTCTTAAGTTACCCGCCATGCTTCTCAATGCCGAGCATGGACGATCAAGCAAAGTTCTCTCTCAGCCTTGGTAGATGACTTCATTGTATAATTCAAGCCCTGAATATTTTCCTCACAAGGCTATGGTGTGGTTCATCCAAAACCCGAATCTACAGTTCTGAAAGCTAAAAGTATTTCCTATTGTGGACTTATTTTCCTACGTTGTCTACACTTTTCTTATTGTTGTAGTTTTTGCTACATTTTCTTACGTAAATGACTTCAAAAAAATCAACAACCAATGAATCTTACATCCTCCTCTTCGGTTGCTAATGACTCATCCCTCTCCTCCAACAAGTATTCCCTTCTCATCGGTCCTCGACTTCTTAACATGACTCCACTTTTCAAAATTCTAGACACGCCTGAAGAATGCGGGGTTTCATGTCCTCTGTGTGAATTTCTCAGTGGCAGACAGTCGTCTCTTCATTGGAAAACATAGTTAACAATACATTCTTTAAGCTCTTCAGATTATTCTTTGCAGCTCTATTCTAGGTAGCGAATCTGACCTCGTTCTTTAGTTTGTTCTGTGGAGGAAACTCTTCTTTCATTAGTGGCAGCTTCCCATCATTTTCCAACATATCTATCACACAACTCTCATTTGGTATGTGCCTTGTGTCAATGGCTCAAAAGGAAATTCCATTGAACACTTCAATCTAGTACTCATTCTGTAATTACTCAATGTAATAAATTCTCTTCCCAACTATTAAAAAAATGGAAACTCTATCTCTCTCAAAACTTTGCGTGACTAGTCAAAATGACCAAGCTCTTCTTGCCCTCTACACTCATACCAATTTTTGGTATTTTATCCCTTTAATAACATAAGTAAGGAAGAAAAATGAAGTTAAAAAAAAATGAATCACATATTCATAAATATGAAATTTACGTGGTTACAACTTAACAATGTGTCAAGGAAACCTCCACATGGAAAAAGATTGGATTTCTTATTACTCTAAGTCAAAAAAATGACTCTCCAAGTTACGTCGAGCCTCTCGGGCAAACACCATTTTAATACAGACAATTTCGTTACATAACTTCCGATAGTTACAAATCTAACTGAACCATAAACCTAAATTTACTTAGATAATTACATTATTAACATTTATTGTTGACATTCTTTAACACTTAATCTAAGACATTTTATTGGAACAAGTTTCATTAAATAAAAGTTCTAAAAATTTAGAAACTTCATGTTAAGTAGATTAAAAAAAAATCAAGAAGAATTTATTCTCCAAGCTTGTGGGTTACTGAAATCCATTGTTCCTAAAACTTTCACCGGTTATAGAAAGACTCAAGACTACCAAAGCAATATTTGTATAAAAAATTCTCAATGCTAAAATTTGAATAATTGATAGAAATTAAAATTTGTTGCCTTAGATATTGAGATAAATCCCAAATCCTGAGAAAATATAAATTAGTTCTTAAACATTGAGTTAAGAGTTAAAAGCTACATTTTGAAGAAATAAGTTTGGTATATGGCAAAAAATGAAAATAAAATTGATATTTTTTGACCAGATGGCATTTCCTACATAGTTGATTTTCCTAAGGCTATAGATAATGGAATGTTTGCACATAAAATAATTTCTTTGACTCTGATACCAATTTTACTAGAAGATCACAGAGAATTCCTCTGCTTAAGAATGAAGCTTGCAAATTAGAAGATAATCTCTAACTGAGCTACAAAAACTCCTACATGAACTCGTACATAAATCTTCGAGCATACCCAATACCCAAATAACTCTTTACACGGCCTCCTACCTTCACAATCTTGAATGGTACTCCAGGATCCTAAGCGAACTTCCAATGAACCTTAAATGAATTTAACTCAGTCAAAATAAAAGAAATTACATAGATATATGGCATAAATGAAAATTGAGACTTCTTTTTATTAATAGCCTTGGAAATTACAATATAGACTCTCGGCTTAAACAAAATATTGACTATTAAGGCTTTTATCCGTTATACTAGCTAATAATAATCTAGAAACCGAAGGCTTCCTTGCCTTTCAGAGACTTTTTCTATAAACTAGACTACCCAAACGATAGGACTCTTACCTAAGAAATATCCACCACTTTAGGTTCTCACCAGGCTCATAGGTCTTGATGTGCCGGCTTCTCAAACTTTTGACTTCTAGACTCCATACTCACTCCTAGAATCTTAGAATCTTGAAATTTCTCTCTTTCTAAATGCCCAAGAATGAGGATAGCTTATTTATGTATATCCTCTCCAACAAAACTCAGGCATCTCTTAGATCATTACTTCCCTGATAATCCACATAGGAATCATCCTTTAAGTAGGGAGTTTGACAAACCAAACTAGCTACTCTTTTGTAGATTATTTTGGGATGTGGGTCAATCCACACCTTTAGCTAGAGAATTCTTCTGGGTACCAAAGGAATCATTCAAAAAGAAACCATGTAGAAACTCAAAGTAGATAAATACAAACTCAAAGTGATATTCATTTGAGAGTAAATACCCATCTCTTAGTCAAAATTCATGTTATGGTTTGAGAATCTATGATCACAATACAAGGTATCCCATGCTTTTGAATAACTTTTTTGGATAATAATGGGCCTCCCTTGTAGATTTTATAAATACAGCTTCATTTTCATATGCCATTGATGATGGTCATAGAGAAATGTGTCCATTGTTTTCCTTTCATCCATGACTTTGCTTTCCTGCAAATCTATGATTTGTGAAAGTTGAACCTCAAGTGATTCGTATTCTCCTCCAATTATGTAAGGTTCCATTGTGCTTCTATTAAGGCCAAATGTCTTACGCTAGTCTAGTAACCATTCAAGATTCTGCCAAGAGAGTGAGGAGTTTATTGCTCTAAATTTTACCAATGTGGTATAATTCTTTGATGACTTATCTTTGCAAAGTAAATCCCACCATAGATTATTGTACTGATTGTAGTCATTTTCAATCCCTAGGAATTTGACAGTGGGGTTTAGTCTTGGCCATTGATTATGGCTCATGGGTCTTTCGAGACTAAATTATTGGTGTATTGGCCCACTTTTACTATTCATCTATTTGCAGATAAGAATAATATCTCAGAATACAGCCCGTAACTGATTTTCTTCTTGGACTATGTTTTAACCATATCTTTCACATATCATGTCTTACACTTCAACAATAGATGTGGACCTTCTTCATATATCAAGTACAATATCGACTAGTGTGGAACTGTGCTAAAGACTTGGGTCCAAGATTTGAGTACTATGAAGTTGTCAGGTGGGTTTCCACTCCAACTTGCATCTTTTCCAGGTCATATTGTCAAGAATCTATCTAGCTTGTTCCTGTGCATTGGCCCATTCTGTGACCATTTCTAGGCATTGATCATGCTTTCCTAAAATATTTTGACCATGCTCAGTTCAATCTAGCTTGCCTGAAACACACTCACTTGTTTTCAAATTTTCCTTCTTGCTTGGACCACGCTCGCTTGTTCTCAGGTTTTCTCGCTCGCCTGATTTGATTTTTAATTGCTCGCTTGTACCTTGGCTTGGTTTATATAGATGTTCTCTACTTATGAAATCAAGGATTTAATTAAGTGTTCCTTTCATGTGCTTAATTTCAAAATTGAAATTCGTAAATAATTCCTTCCATCTTGCAAATTTCGCCTCACTAGCCTTCTTCGCTTATTTTGTTAGAAATTTCTTCATGGCTGCATCATTTGTTCTTGGTAAAAAAATCTTGTTGATCAAAAATATTTCAAATTTGTCTAATGCATTTGATGCAACTTTAATTTCTTTATCAATAGTTGCATAGTTCATTTCTAATTCCATCCGTTTTCGAGATGCAAGTTGAATAAATTCCTCAACTTTTCCTTCATTTTTGCTTTTTACCTATTTAATTAGATCTCGCCATCCCATATTTCTTGCATATCTTTATACATTTTTTGGTAAATCATCATCTACAACATGAAGTATAGGCAACGTTTTTACTTTGGCTTTGATTTTTCTTACAACCTTTGTATGTTTTTCATTCCATGGCTTTGGATCCTTTTTCAATCTTTCATTCAAGATTTTTCTATGAGCATCACACTTTTTGTAGAAATGGCTCACATAATTCAAGCCGCCTAAAAATATTTGCAACTGTGTTCTATCAATGATTTTATTTGGAAATTTGTTTCAAAAATGACAACATGCTGTTGTAACACAATAAGACCATTTTAGACAATATGACCAAGGAATTTAATGGATGTTTGAAATAATTTCATCTTTTTCTTGGAAAATACTAAAACCAACATTCTTGATCACTTGTAATGATGTTATCAGAGGTTTTATGTGCTCCTCTATGGAATTGGAAAAAAACTAAAACATCATCTATATACACAATTAACCAATCAAAAGAAGGTTGCATAACATTATCCATGACTCTTTGGAACTTTGTAGGTGCATTTTTTAGTCCAAACGGCATTAAAATCCACTCATAATGACATGTTGGAACACTGAATCTTGTTTTGAATTAATCTTCTTCTTTCAAAAAAACCTGCGAAAACCTTGAGTTTAAATCAAATTTTGAAAAGATATTTTCCCCAACGATTCTTTTCACAATATTGGATCTGTGTGGTATGGGATAGGCATCACCTACTAATACTTCATTTAGGGGCTTTTAATTTATGACAAGTCTTGGAACTCCCTTAATTTTCTCAAAATGGTTATTTACATAAAATCCATAGCAATTCCATCGATTATGGGATTCTCTATTAAGGCCCTTTTTCAGGAGTCCTTTGATTTCCTCTTCACTTAACTTCTGTTATTGAGAATTCATTGGAATTTCTTTTCTCTTGCAATCCTTTCTTATATATGAATCTTTATAGGGTAATTCTACAAAATATTTTTTCTTTTTCCAGAATACTATAGGATTTTCTAAGCAGACTTCTTCTTCCAATTTTTTTCTCACGCAAGAAATTTCTTCTTTGAATTTTTTTATTTTGAGTTGTTATTGAATCTTCAGTTTACTTCTCATGTTTTGTAGCTCCTTTATTTTCCTTTCTTTTTGTGCTATTGTTTCAGTAACTTGGACCATAGTGGACAACTGAGGAGTTGAGATAAAAGGAAGGACAATTTTCTTTCCTATTATGTTTTCCTGTTCTAGATTTGGAACTGTGATTAAATATCCAACTTTTCCCTCCCTAGTTCTTATTCACTCATGTAGTTCAACAACTGCCAAAAAAGGTATTCCCAGTATGCAGTATATGGGAATTTATGCAATCAAAAATGTTAAATCAAGACATTGCTTTCCAAAGCACAAAGATCCTTTGGGGACTACATATTGCATATTCATGGATTTATTTCCAAGACTAATTAAAGAGTGGTTAGTCTTGTGCCGAGTATTGAAGGAATGATTTCTTTGTGCAAGGGATTCAAATCTGACCATGTATCAATGAGATCATTTAGCTCAAAATTTTAGCCTTTGGTTCTGAATGTAATATGAATATGAAACTTCTGATGTTGAAAGGCCAATATTCTCATGGCATTTATTCCTTCAATTTTTTATGTATGAAACATTTTAATGTTAGGATTTTCTCCTAAATCAGATGCATCTTATAATCGATAAGTTTGTAGGATAGAAATTTGATACTATAGAGTCTCGATCTCTTATCTTTCCCAATGATCTGCTATGTTAACGTCCTTTTCTTCCTTCTGAGTTTCCATATCTTTCATTCTTTATTTGAGCTCACTTACTTCTTTTTCCAAAATATTAATTTCCTTTCCTAGATAATTCATACTTAAAGACTGTAATCTTTCATTTTTGTGATCTCTCATGAATGATTTAGTATTATTTTCGAAATAATAATCAACAAATAAAGAATTCTTACCTAATGATCATGACATTTTGTGAGATCTCCCAATTGTTTTGAGAAACATTTATAATAGGGATTTATTCATTTCTCCTTTTGATAGTGCTTTTATTTGTGCTAACATTTATGCATCTCCATCCTCTTTCACCTTGGCCATGTAGACTTCTGATTTAAATGTCACATCACATTCTTCTTCTTCCTCTTCACTACTTGAACCACTATCATCTTCAGTACCGCAATTGTAAATTTTCAGATCTTTGCAATTGCAAGAGTCTGTAATCATTACTACTTCCTCTTCTAGATTAGAAAATTCATCAATATTGTAATCAAAGTTAGAAGTTTCTGAACTAGAAAAACATCCTTCTTGTAGTAAATGAACTTCTTCTCTTTTAGTAAGAGAATGGGGACAATGGTTTGTATATGTTCATTAGAGCCACACTTATTACAATGGAAAGTTATTTGTTTTTCTACCTTTTGTTTCCTTAATTTTTCTTACTTTTGGGACTGACAACTATCCTCTATTTATTTTTTAGGTTTCCCCTTGTAGACACCTTTTTTAAAGGTGGCATGTTTCCCAACAAACCCAACATACTAGTTTTTAGGCAGCCTGATGCTTGTGAGTTCTTAACTTAATATATTATGGGGAATAGTAATGGGTTATCTCTACTCTCCTATATCGTTTCCGTGTAGAGTTATACCTTTTAGGATAATACTTATTTTTCGCTTTGAATCTTTGAATTTTCTTCAAGATTTTCTTGGCTTTGTTCTTTCTTCTTACAAGATCATCTATACCTAACACATGGTTTTCACAAATGGACTTGTTGTCATGAAGCCTAGACATCTTTTGAATTTACTTACCTTCATATTTGTGCATAACTTACTAATGCACTACTGATCAAAGAATAATTTTTTCTCTTGGTGTAGAATTCATAGGGTTTCTTAAATACATCATTTGTTTTCAGATATTCAACAAACTTGCTAGGAATATAAACCATATAAACCTATTTTCATAAAAAATTTGTTATGAAACCAGCTCAAGAAAAGATAGAAAAGATAGATCAATGCCTTAGCATTTAGCCTCTTCGAGGGGGCAACCTCCTTTACATTACATAAATGAACAATTCTTGGATGATACAAATGACAAAACCTCATTTCTATATATAGGAGTCTAAGGAGTGACAATATAATCTAGCCGACCTAACAATAATAATATAAAGCCACAAAAATAACAATAGAGGGATTCTATGGGGCACAGTAATAACAATATGGGGGCAATAGGGGAACAAAAATATTAATAAAGGGTACAACTACCATAGTAATGGAGTAATCACTAGTATTATAGGGACCCAACAAACAGACAAAGAAAAATTTGAACAAAAAACAGATGGACTATACCTTTCAGGATGCCCTCTTTCTCGAACTAATCGTCTCACAACCGGAGTTTGTGGCTCTTCATCTTCTGATTCCTCCTCTGCTATAGAGTCTCATTCTTCCTCCATTAGCTCAAAATCTATCTTTTTAGGTTCCTTTGGTTGGACTTCATGTTTAATAACATCTTTCACCTCTCTGAACACCACATCTTCTCGACTGTACACAACCTTCTTGTTACTGGGTTCCAAAGCTTATAACCCTTTAAACCATCCTTATACCCAATAAAGATGCACTTTTCAGATTTACTATCCAACTTGGTTCGTTTCTCCTTTGGAACATGTACATATGCATCACATCCAAATACCCTCAAATGTGAAAGAGAGGGTTTCTTATGAGTCCATACTTCTTGTGGAGTCTTATCCTCCATCGCTGATGAAGGTGACCTGTTGACCAGGTAACATGCAATATCCACAGCCTCTGCCCAGAATTCCTGTCCTAACCCAGCACCACTGAGCATGCTTCTTGCCCTTTCCATTAATGTCTTGTTCATTCTTTCTGCGACTCCATTTTGCTGAGGTGTATATGGAGTAGTCTTCTTCCGTGCTATACCACACTTCTTACAGAATTCTTCAAATTCCTTGCTGAAAAATTCTCCACCATTATCTGTCCTCAGCACCTTTATCTTCTTCTCTGTCTGATTTTCCACCAGAGCCTTAAATTCTTTAAACCTGTCAAAGACTTCAGATTTCTTCTTAAGGAAATATATCCATGTATTCCTTGAGAAGTCATCTATAAATGATACATAGTACACAGACTTACCCAGTGATGAACTTTCACAGGTCCAAACACATCACTGTGCACAAGCTCTAATATTTGTTTCGTCCTCTTACCACCAGAGGGGAAACTCACCCGATTCTGCTTCCCATATACACAATTTTCACAGAAATCAAAATCCAGAGAGCTATTACTCATACTTCTACCATACCTTTACCATGAAGTATTCGAAGGCCCTTCTCTCCAATATGTCCAAGCCTTTGATGCCACAACATGGTCTTCTCTCCAGAGACCACTAGATTTTCTGCTCCATTTTCAGGAACCATAGAACTATTGCACCCGTCAACAACAGTGATACCTTCCAGCTTATACAGAGTTCCAATCTGAACTCCCCGCATCAATACAAGTGCTCCTTGAACCATCTTGCAGGTATCCTTCTCGAACACTATCTTTATACCTGCATCATCCAACTTGCTTACAGAAATCAGATTTTTGGCCAACGCAGGAATATGCAGAACACCCGGAAGGGTTCTAAGCCTTCCACCTTGCAACTTCAACTTTACTTTTCGGAGACCAATGATTCTAGCCTTCCTATCATCTCCTAAGAAGACATCACCACCATCTTATTTCTCATACTCACAGAACCACTCTCTATGGGGAGTGAAGTGAAAGGATGCACCTGAGTCAATTAACCATGCCTCATGATCTACATGTGTACTTGAAGAAGCCAAGTACACATCCCCACTTCATCTGAGGTGGTTTTCGCCTCTTCAGAAGGAGCATCATCAGATCCCTTTCCTTTATCAGGAGTTTTAGATTTACACTCCCTTATAAAGTGCCCTTCCTTTCCGGCATTTCCAGCACCACCATCTTTGTAGGTTTTCCTGGAGGATTTAGGATCTCCCTCTTAGATTTAGATCTTCCCATCGATGACTTATTTTTGTTTCTGTTTTGGGACCGTCCTCGTATAGACAAGGCATCACCATTCTGGTTGTCCATTATTTTCCGTCTCATCTCCTCCGTCAGCAAGGCTGAGACTATTTCATCAAACTGCAAAGCAGTTGCATTGCTACCTATTGCAATAACCAGACTATCCCATGAGTCTGGTAGAGAACACAACAAACTGATGCACTTCTCTTCATCTGAAATTTTAATATCAACATATAATAACTGACTTACCATAGTATTAAACGCATTCAGATGCTCTGTCACTGATTCTCCATCTTTCATCCTTAGGTTATACAGCTTTTTCCGCAGGAACAGTTTATTCACTAGAGACTTACATTGGTACAAAGTCCCTAACTTGTCCTATAAAGCCTTCGTTGTAGCTTCCCCTGATACATTCAAAAATATTGAATCTGAGACACACAATCATATTGTGCCCTTTGCCTTCCGATCCAACTTCTTCCATTCTTCATCGGTCACTCCCGTTGGTTTAGTACCCGGATCTACTGCGATCCACTGATCTTTATCCACCAACAGATCCTCCATCTTGAGTTTCCACAACTCAAAACTCTGACCATTGAGCTTCTCAATCTCTCTCTTTCCGTTGCTCACCATCTTCTTTCACCACCATAATCGATCTCGTAGATCTCCCACTGAATAGGGTCTACCACAGGCCTGAGCGAAAACCCTCAGCAACAAAGGCGTCCCCTTGAAGCCAAAACAACGTTGATACCAAATGTAGGTTTTAACCTTATACAGAAGTTACCTGCATACAAATTCTAAATCACAGGAAAAATAAAAATGCGAGAGCATAGCACATAAAACACATATACAAAGATTTCCCACTAGATCTCAAAACTGAGACTACCAACTTGATTTTTCATTATGTTCCTTTCAATGTTACAATACATATTTATACATGCCGAAGCATCCAATACCATGGATCGAAAAAACCATCACGTCCAATACCATGGACCAAAAAACCATCGATCCAATACCATGAACCGAAAACCACCACGTCCAAACAAAATGTGCGAAAATCATGCGCAAAACCATATACGGGTCCGCCCAACCTAACATAGGGTCCAAAACCCGGACCCCATAAAGTGGGGTTACGGGTACCCCTCAAACCCCCTGTTAACTATGTGGAAAGAATATAACACAACCCAACAGATTCCTCTAAGCATAGTCCATTTCGGACTTCAAATGTCCTTAAATCCACCATATTCTGATATCTGGTGTGCCTGTAAGTCGCCATCACATGTCGCAACGTCCCTACTCCAAAGCTCCCCTTTGTATTTTTGAAATGTGTTAAAATTGCGAAAATGCATTAGAAATGGATTTTCTCTGGACTTGAAACAATATATAATAGCCTTGGCAGACCCTTTCGGGTCTGGCTTATAACGTCGAACGTCATCCTTTGTAGTTCTTTTAATAACCGAAACTGCGGAAATACATTAGAACTGGCTTTTCCACAGATCTCAATTCTTATGAAATATTATTTATAATCCTGTCGGGTCCAGGTCATCGGATTGCACATAATGGTATCCTCAATTGTGATATTGTAATCACTCATTGCAATAACCCTCCAACCATTGTAAACACTCCTATAACCCTCGATAGTGATCCTGCGATGTAATATGGGACGTCGATCTACGTGCTCTATTGACAGTCCAAATTAAGTCCACCAATCATTGTCAAGTGTGTCATTTGGTCTGCACCAATACCCACTATCTACCTATGCTGATTGTGATTGTTGATCAAACATGGACTGTGGATTGGCAAGATTTGATCGCTACTATGCATTCATTTGCTCCGCCTCTAATACTCTGTTATCTTCACTGATTTCACATGTTTTTGCCTCTCGATAGTCTTTTTCCCCATTCTGAAAGGTTTTATCATGCAGTTTTCTTTGGTCTTTGGCATGATTTTCTGAGTTTTCAAGACTTAGAGAGTGTTCTTGGATCCATTTGGATCACGCCTTCCCACTGAAAAAGGCTTTTGGACCACAACAATTTGGTTTCCAAGCATCGCTTAAGTGAGGATACAGCTTCCTCACTTGTCCAATCTCTATCAATTTGGCACTACTGGGTTTTGAACCTTTGAGCCCAATCCTAAGGTACTCCATGTCCCCTCTATACGTAGTCCTAACCTTCCTGTCTAGAACTGTATCTTCTTGCAGTTCATTGAGGTATTCCGGCAACAGATCATCAATGGAAGGCAATTGACTTTGCTCTTCCAGATCTTCAATTAAATAAGGTTCAAACAGTCTTAAAGTTTTTGCATTTACCATTGAATAGATGTGCATGTATGCTGGTAGATCAAGGCGGAAGGCGTTCTCACCAATTTTCTCAAATAACTTAAAAGCCCCATACCTTATTGGATTCAAATTCTTTCCTTCACCTTGCATTCTATCCTTACTGATATACAGCCAAACTTGATTACCAACTTGGAAGCTATGCTTCACCTAATGTTTATCATACCTTGACTTGTAATTGGGTTGGCTCTTTTCCAATTGTTCCTGCACTGCCTGGTGAATTTCATGGATCTGTTCAATGAATCTGGTTGCTTTGTCCACATCACTGTGTCCAACAATTGCTATGTCATTTTCAAAGACACAATCCTAGGGAGACCTTGGTATAAAACCAAAACAGGTCTCAAAAGGAGATCTATGTGTATAAGAATGTTTAGCACGGTTGTAAGCATGGTGAACATAACATAAATGTTCATGCCAAAGCTTGGGAAGCTTGTCGCAATAACCCTCGAGTAAGTGGATCACTATCCTATTGACTACCTCTCTTTGGCCATCGGTTTGTGGGTGAAAGGTTCTGCTCTTCTTCAATCTGGTGTCCATTAATTCCCACAGACTTGACCAAAACTTCCCAACAAATCGGGAGTCTCTATCAGATACTATGGAAGTGGGTAACCCAAAATGCACCCAGACATGCTGAAAGAACATCTTCACTATTTGTTCAACTATAATCTACTTATTACAAGGTATTAAAATACACATTTTCCTGAACCTATCCAAAATAACATATAAATAGACATGTCCCTTTCTAGATTTTGGCAATCCCCCAACAAAGTCCATGGAGAAACTTTCCCAAGGATGGGAAGGAACTAGTAGCGGAGTGTACAAGCCTAGTTTTTTATTGCTAGGCTTACTTTTAACACACATGGTACACCCTCTTACATATCTAGAAACTGTTTCATGCATTGTTGGCCAATACCAGTATCTTTGTTGTTGTGCAATTGTTTTTCTTACACCAAAATGACCTGATATCAGAGAAGTATGTGCTTCCCTAACTATGTTGACTCTTTCGGTTTGGGGAATGCATATATTTCCCAAATGATACAAGAGTTGGTCTTTAACATAGTAGTCCAATTCTTCTATCTTTTTACCATTACTTAAAGATGTATATACATCTTTAAAGTCTATATCTTGAGCATATTGTTCAATGTAGCTTTCATGCATGACTGAGTTATGCTTAAGTATAGTAGATGCATTTATGATTGGTCTGGACAACATATCTGCAAATTTATTGTGTATACCCTTTTTATATCTGATGACTAAATTAAAATGTTGTAGGAAACTCATCCACCTATAATGTTTTGATTGCTGCAATTTAGTTTGTGAGTGCAAATACTAAAGTCGTTGATGATCAATATGTATAATTGTTTCTTTGCCCATTAAGTAATTTTTCCACTTTTTCCCACTTTGGACTAATGTATACAATTATTTATCATATATAGGATAATTAACTACTGCATAATTAAAAGTCTCAAAGTGGTAGCATATGGGTTTACCATGTTGCATCAACAATGCTCCCATGGCATAGTCACTTGCATCGGTTTCAATCTCAAATGCTTGTTGAAGATTTGGCAATGCTAGTACTGGTGTTGTACTAAGTTTTTCTTTCAAGGTGTCGAAGGCTTTCTATTTTTTTCCTCCCCACTGAAACACCTTGTTCCATCCTGTTAAGGCATGTAAGGGAGCTGCAATTAAAGAAAAGTTAGCAATAAACTTTTTCCAATACTATGTTGCTCCTAGGAAGCTTTTAACTTCTGTACCAGATTTGGGTTTAGGCTAGTTTACAATGTCTGCAACGTTAGAGGGATCTATCTTCAATTCACCATTCCTTACAATATGACCCGAATAATTCACACATGCCTTACCAAATTCACATTTTGATAATTTAGCATAGAGATTTTCTTTCTTCAAAACATCTAGAGTCTACTTTACACGCTTCAAATGTTCTTCCCATGTTTTACAGAAAACAAGAATGTCATCCAAATATGTAATTACAAAATCAACAATAAAAGCCCTAAGTACATCATTCATAACTCTCATGAAAGTGGCAGGAGCATTAGTTAAGCCAAAAGGCATAACTAGCCATTCATACAACCCTTGCTTTGTTTTGAAAGTAATGTTCCATGCATCTTGCTCTGCTACTCTGACCTAGTGGTAACCATTATGCAAGTCCAACTTGGAAAAGTAAACAACTTCTTTCAGCGAATCCAACAGATCATCAATGAAAGGAAGGGGATAATGATTCTTGATCGTTATTTTATTCAGTGTTGTGTAATCAATGCACATACTCCACGAACCATCTTTCTTCCCCACCAACATGATTGGAAATCCACATGGTGATGTGTTTGGTTTTATGAACCCTTTCCAGAGCAGTTCCTGTACCTTCTTCTTGATCTCTGCATTCTCCAAAGAAGATAACCTGTACATTCCAATGTTAGCCAATGGAGCATCTTCTTGCAAATTAATATCATGTAGAATTTCCCTTTTGGGTGGCAGACCTTTAGGTTCTTGAAATAGGATATCATACTCTGAAACAAATTTTTCTAAATCAACTTGTTGTTTAGCATTACAACCTTTAAATACATTGGTTTTATCAGGTTCCTTTTCCTTTACAACCATCAGTAAAAATTTCTTGCATGAATTTACAATTCCTTTCATCTGCCCCGAGTTTATGAGAGTATAATTATTCTTGATTTTGTGAGATCTTACAATATATTCAATTCCATATTTAACAAGTTGATACTTATTTTCAGCTCTATAGAAAATGGCTTTTCTATCATACAAGTAAGGACTTGCTCAAACAATTCCACATATATCCAAAGGAATGATATCTAACTCAACCTCATCTACAAATGTTGTTTTATCACGTATCCAACCTAATGGATATGGCTTCTTGTGAGGTGTGGTTAGTAATCCTAGCTTCTTTATAATTTCTTCAGAAATTAAGTTTACTTGTGAGCCACTATCAAACACAGCATCAATCTTTTGATGCTTGGAAATAACTCTAATATGAAAAATCTCATGTCCTTTCCTCTCAATTTCTTCACTATCAATAGTTTGTGTAGAATTTCTAGTAGATACTTCAGAATTTTTACCTTTTATACCTGTGGCTACAATTGTTCTTTCATCACCTGAGTTTGACCCCAAATATTTCTGTATAGCAGCAAAAATCTTCTTCTTCTTGCCATTGAAATTCTTGGGTTTCATCTCCGAATGCAAAGACCAACAATGTTCATCATCATGTCCATCCTTCTTGTAGTGAGTGCATGAAGGTTTGGCCTTTTGTACAACATTTTCTTTCCTCTTTTTCCATTTATGCTTCCTCTTCTCCTTGTTCTTGCTTGCAGTGGGTTTTGATGATGCCCCAATCTCTGGGTTCACATTCTTGCTTCTAGCCTCTAGATGGGTAGCCTAAATAGATACCTCATCTATGCTAGTAGGGTAAAACATGAGAATGGTGTGCCTCAAATAACTGTGTAGAACACGTATATACTTCAGCAAAGTTTCAAGTGAGTCTAAAGAAATGCCTAGAATCAAAGCTCTTTTTCTAAATTCTTGGGTGTAGCTTTGTACACTTTGCCCTTTTAATTGGTGAAGAGTTTTCCAACTCATCATAACTTGCTACATATAAGCTACTGGATAGAATTTTTTTTTAATTACAGAAACAAATTTGCTCCAAACAGAAAGAATTTTACCATGCTTCTTCAAGTCATCTTGTTTCCTGCCTTCCCACCATACCAAGGTAGTTCCTCCCAGGTGTAGGTTTTCCAGTTGAATTTTACTCATGTCTGAATCAATGCGTTCACCCTACAATACACATCAATCTATCTATTCCAGTTATCTAGCTTCTTTGCATTTAATTCTCCATCATATATTCGCAAGTCAAATTTAACATATAATTTAATCAAAGATGTTTTCTTCTTTTTATTTCCAGGTTTTTCAGGAGGTGTGGACAGAGGAGCCTCTTTTCCTTTCCCATTGCCTCCAGAATGGCCATCTATAAGATATTCTTCTGCTCCTTTGTCTTTTTTAGAGGTTGAAGAGTCTTCACTTCGACCTTGTTCATTTTTTGTTCTAATTATAAATGATCTTAACTAGTAAAAATAACAATTGAAAAGAAATATTGATTCATCCCCCTCTTAGTATTTCCAACAAGTCCACCTCCACATACCATATGTTAGTACATGGAAAGCAAGTTCCTCATTTTCACCTCCAAGATGCATTATTATGCTACTTGGGCCACCTTTGTGTTCATTCAAGTGAGTGTGCCAAGATGATTTTGGAGGTGCACTATAGTCGAGTCACAGGACACGGGTGTGTGGAGAAAACTATGGTTGTACTACAAAAGTACTTTTATTGGCCCAAACTTTGACTAGATGTTGGGAAATATATCAGATTCCTCACTGCCTACACCAACGCGAAACCAACCATCAAGAAATAAGGCATGTACACTTCTCTTCCTATCCTGAGCCAGCCGTGGGAATCCATCTCCGTGGACTATATGTTTCCCCCCTTCAACCAAGCATGGTAATGAATGTGTATTTGTGGTCATTGACAGGTTTTCTAAGATGGCTATATTGGTAGCATGAAAGAAGAGTATCATAGCAGGGGACAATGCCAAACTCTTTTTTGAATGATTATGGTAAAATTTTTGGATCCCACAAACCATTATATCATATCAGGATAACAGGTTCTTGAGCACCTCTACTCAATTCTTTAAACATTATTGGACACCAAGCTCACCAAGTCGACTACCTTCCATCCCGAGACTAATGGCCAGACGAAGGTTGTCAATAGGATGATAGTGCACATATTCTGCATGCACAACTCCAAGCATCCACAAACCTGGGATGAGAGTCTTCCCTATGTGAAACAAATTTATAACAAAGCTCTCCATATCTCGACTAGTCGCAGTCCCTTTCATGTGGGTCTAGGATTTCAATCATTGTGTCTGATTAATATTTCCATGCCTCATGCAACTACACGTATAGAATTCACACATGTAATGTCTGAGGCTGATAATGTGACCATATTAATTAAACGCATCCAACACATCTGCCAACAAGTTCACGAAATCTTGGATAAGACAAATGCCAAGTACAAGTAACAACATGATCAACATCGAGTGCTACACAAGTTACAGGTGCGCATCAAAGTTTGGTTGCATTTGTAGAAAGAATGCCTTACCAAAGCCCATTGGAAGCTCAAACAACTCTAATATGGTCCTTACACCATTACCATGGTTGTGTGAGATAATTCTTTTGAGTTCAACATTCCCCCATTCCTTCGCCTACACCTAGTGTTCAATGTCAACCACCTTCGACCATACTTCCCACAATTAATGGACACATCAGACGTTGCAGAACAACTCACACCAATAGAATTAAACCCAAACTATATGGAACAAGCTCAACTCATTAGATTATGGGAAAACAAATCAAGAACACTCACTAGTAGAAGATCCAAATATATCGGGTTGTCTAAGCTGGCTAGCTATTCCACCAAGATAAGTGTTTCACTAGGGGCCAACTTGAGCAGAAGTTTCCCCATATCATGGAGGGACTCAATGCAATGGGGAAAATTTCTTCCTAAGGGGGGGTGGACTAATCTAGTTGGATATTGGAGGTAACCTCGCTATTCCACTTGGATACCCACCACTGTATCTTTTAGTTTTTCAGTTTCCTTAATTGTAGCAAAATTTATTTTTTTTTTGCAATTTTTCGGGTCGTGAACATCTGGAGCCATTTGGAGGCCCTAAATGATATTTTTGGGAATGTTGAGGAAAAAATGGGATTTTGTGCAATGTTTTCCACTCGAAAGTTGTAGTACTTGGATATATATTTCTAACGAGGTATTGTGCGTTTCAAATGAAGATCATATGCCAAAGTTACGACCTCGGGAATTTGATGTACCAATGTATACAAACAGGGCTCATAGTTCTGGAACTTCATTTCCTAGGGTTAGGCTTTTGGATGTTTATGGTTTTCCATTATTTATCAATAATAAACAGTTCTTTGAGACTCATTGTAACACATATTCGAGGCATATAGCCACCACATCTCTTCTCAGACATAAGTTACCATCGCCTAAGCTAGTATTATTTCCATTCTATTTGTAAGAATATTTCAGTGTTTGATATTAATTAAATGAAGTATTATTTATGTTGCATCTTTGTATCTATGGTATATCTGTAATCCTTTGTGTTCAATTTTAAGTTTAGATTAGAAGCCCTATGTAGACAAACGCTTTGGAAGCCCAGAGTAGGTTGTGGGTTGAGTTGCTAATCTTGGAAGCAATGGTCGGGAAGAACGCTCAAGAGCCCTGGAAAGCTTTGGTAGAGTCCAATCTAGTGATGGTTTTCTAATGTTCAAGTGTGCGGTGGAACCTTTGTATGATGGGTTGAGGTGGTTGGCCTCTCGAAGGCCTAGATGGTTTTGATTGATGTGTTTTATTAGATCCCATATTCATACTTTGAATATGGCATGGGGGTGATTGGTGCAAGATACATTTGGATTATTCATGTTTACGACGAGGTGGTTCATGGAAGTCCCATAACTGGTTGGCCTTTGCATGATTAATACAAGGTTACTTCTCCTTGTTTCTTCATGACTATTGTATTGGTTTATATGTGGATTATATGGCTATTGTTTCCTTGGTATTTTTGTTGTTATTATGCTTGTTATGAATATGTATTATGACAGTGGCCATGTATGGCTCTCATCATGTTTTTACCTGTAAATGAATGAACAATGTATCTATGCCCTAATGGATGAAACTATAGCCAATGTTTTGAGGTATCAATTCTTCTTAGTGATCGTCAGATGATTATGATACCCCTATGGTCAAATATGTTGTTTAAAGATGTATATTACATATTTGTGACATGTTTGACGAAATGCCTATGATTGCTAGTAGGGGTCCAGTCAAGACTTTGTTCAAATATTTGCATCTGTATCGTTGTTCTACTATCATCTTTTAGTTTTGGAAGTTTCATTTAGTTTTGGACATGACCTAGGCTCTCGAGCTGAAAAGGTGGCTCAAATCCTGGAGACCCACACACAGCACTAGGAAGAAACGTTCCTGGATGCAGACATACCCATGTTGTGGGAGCATCCAGAGCATCCAGGACACATGCATGCCCATATCAATGGAGCGTCCAGGAGTTTAATGTTTTAAAAACTAAGTGGCACCTAAGGGATGATTACCTGAGAGGTTGGGATGGTTCCTGGGAGTCTTGTTGCTGGCATGGAAGGTTTGCATAGTGCATTTCCATCGATTCCACTTCCTTAAGGTGAATTAGGAGGTCGAGTGATATAATGGTAACTTATCCTCACATGTTTACCCTAGTTAGCCGATTGCTTGGGTAGATGTGGGAGGAAGGAGTTAAAATTTTTCTTTTCTAGTGTTTCTCCATAGATATGATCCATGTACTTCCATCTACATTTTATCCATGAGGAAGCAAATCTAATTTAATAACTTTACCAAAATAATCTTTGAATTCTTGAGCAGATCCCTTGGATTTTGTGTGGACCTTATAAAATATTCATCTACATCAACCTTCTTACCAAGTTAATCCCATATATTCTTAATCTCCAAACTTAAACTTTTATCTAACATTTAAATATTTGTTAATATGATAAAATTATCCTTAAACTTGTTCATTACTAATATGATCCTAGATGCAGAGTGTAGCTCTTGCCAACAACATATCAACTTTGTAAACAATATGATATATTTAAAAATGAATTAAATAACTATAAATGCAAGTGGAAAATAAGTCTTTTTATTTAGATAATTTACTATCTTATTGTCTTCAACATGTTGCTTTCCTTAATCATACTCTGATTAGACATTACACTAATTACTCTGTATTTTATATTTTAATAATATAATTATTTAAATCCTATAAAAATAGTTGTTTTCCAAACCTTGACGTAAACTATAAAGATAAAATCTTTAAAGATATGAAAATTATTTTATTTTATTTTCAGCGTCCTCTCAATACTATCCTTACCATCCTTACTGTAAGCATATATAATTTATTTTATTTTCAACTTCTTTATAATACTATCATCATTATGATGTGAGTACACGTCACATCATACAAGTGTTTATGATAGGGATGTATCATAAAACAAATAATATTAAATTTTAATATAAAATTCAAATTGAATTATAAATTTTAAACAATAATTTTGAAAAATTAATTTTATAAATAATAATGATATATATTTTTATTCTATTTCCATAATAATTTGTATTTTATTATATCAAAATTTCCAAGATACATAGGTTTATTATATTTTTATCGAAATATAAATAAAAAAAAACTTCTTCAGAAAATTTGAGAATACATATCAAAATATAAATATAAATTCTTCATGAGAAAATTTAAGAATGCATGTATTTTCTTAATGGTTATAATCAAAAAATAAATACTTCAATAAAATTAATATTAATTTATTTAAATACAAAACCCAAAATAAAAATTAAAATAAATTTTTATTTTTAATAAATATATTTATTATAAATTTGAAAGAAAATATTTAAAAAATTATAAAAATTATAAAACAAAATTTATAAACGAGTAAGAGATATCTAATGCATAAATTATATATAGTTACTTACTTGTAACTATTATCTGAAGTCAGCATATATTTTTATTTATTTTAATGAAGTCATGGTTGGAATCGTTTGAAAACTTATGATTGACTTATGATACAATGTATGTATTTCCTTCATATTTCCCACAACGTTTTGGCAATTATTTGAGAAGAAAGTTGGCGTTGAAATTGCCCGTAAAACCACGAGCAAATCTGAAGTTGTCCGTTTTTCCAATTGCGGTTGACCGTATTACCGTATTTACACGGAAGTAGATTGAATTGACATTGTTATCTATACATTTGTAGTGTAGGAAGATATAAGCAATAAAAAAATAAGTCTCATCACTAACTTTAGTTTCTGGAGTTTTGGTGTTTGGTATATATTTATAAAGATTTTTACTGGTGTTGTTTACAAATTTGAAGTTGGCAGTACTTACATCATTGTTGATCGAACTTGTCATGTGTAGAGTGCTTGTAATAGATAGGGTAACTTATTTAAATAATATATACAAATCTTCTATATGACAAGTCATTTTTTTTTGTAGTAGTAGTCTAACGATTATGTTTTTTTAGCTTCCCTAGAAGTTTTTGATGGTGCTGAATCCATCCATTTCCACCATAAGAAACATGATTCAAACACTGCCTCTACAAGATTTTTTGAAATTCTTTTGTCTAGATTCCACAACTTTTTTTTATCGTGCTGAATCCATTTCCACCATAAAAAAATTGATTCAAACAGTGCCTCTACAAGATTTTTTGAAATTTTTTGTGAGGACTCTTCGGCCTCCATACACTACTCTTCTTTTAATTCTATTTCAATCTTTTTGAAACTATTTCTATATTTTTATTTAAGTAGTTTATTAGGAGATAGTCATATTAATTTTGGAATAAAGCTTCTAGAATTTTAATTTAATTATAAAAAATTTATTAGATAGATAGTGAGATTTAACTTGCACAAATCAAACGCTGACATATATTTCCAAAGTAGTTACATAGTTTTTCACTTTTAATTAAATTCATTAATGAAGAAAAATGGCATATCACAAGTGTCATACAAAATGAATTATGATTTTTTGAGCATGTGGTATTGATAAATTGTGGTATTGTAGCAAAACCTATTTACAAATTAAGAATATCGATAATAAAGTGGGGATGAATCTCTATGATTAAAATTCTTGTTGCATGTTTTTTCATAGAAGTATATATGTTTAACTTATAAATCAATTAGTTTTATCATTAACAACATTAATAATACTAATTATAATAATTTATTTTATCATTAGCAACAACAATAATAATTATTATTTTATATAAATATGTAATGTAGTTAATTAGTGTTTGTTTTGCGCAATGAACCGTAGACAAACACGTTTTGATTTGTGTAGGCTCATGTCTGTGGTGATGCTAAGCATCCTTGAAACCTACATAAATCCAAATTAAAACACCTCTGCAGCATTATGGTTCTGAAGACATCGATACAAATCTGGAGGAGCGAAGTTTTGTGGAACCCTGTGCTGCGAAAATTCTTCTTTGGCTCAACTGACATGATCTTTCAAGAACTGTGATAGGGAAAGCGCAGCAATAAGAGGGCAGATGACGGGCTCGCATCTACAGCATAGAACTCTGTAAGCTTTACATAATTCTCAGCACTAGGCATGGAGGACTTTTATAACGAGCCATTTGTTGTGACTAGAAACTTGTGGATTTTTACCTTTGGATCTACAGCCAATCCAATATGGGGCAAGTGCAATGTGCACTCAGGTTTGTTGATATTAGGTGCACACATTCCTTATCCTTTTTAATACATATTTCCTCATATATTTTCAAGTATAAATACTTCACCACAACTACCAAAGATTACCAAAGGTAGACCTAGCACAGTTACTCTACAAGGACATTATGAGTATGTAGAGTCTTTAGTGAAACGTAGAGAAGAAGGAGAATTCAAGCTACAAAAAGAGTTAGAAGCCATGCTCGAAAATAAATTTACATCTCTTGAAGAGACGATCCAAAAACAAATAGAAAATAAAATAGAACTATTGGAGAATAAAATTGTGGCAATGGAGACTAGGTTGCAGGTTATAGAAAAACAAAACCAAGATATTAACCAAACATCCCAGCAAAGAGATGTTGATACTCTAGAGAGTCTTAAAATGAAGGACATGATTAAAGAACAAGAAGAAAAAGTTAATAGCCACCTCACCCTAAATAATGTGGTAGATAAATTAGATATCAAAACTATTAAAGATGAAATGAAAAAATTAATAGAATTAGACCATGAGTGTAACAAAAAGACCTTTAACTGTATAATCTTTGGTTTAAAAGAGGAGGTTGATGAAGATACTTTAGCCATAGCCCAGACATAATTACATAATAGATTACAAATTGAAACAATGTGTCTATTAGAAGGAACAATCTTGGGGAAATTCACTAAGAATAAAGGAAGACTCATCCGAATAAAGGTGAGCTCTACTGATCATAAGTATGACATACTTAGTAGAACCTCGAGTCTAAAAGGAATGGGAATACTCATAAATGAAGATCTCCTTCTAGAAGATCAAGCATAATTAAGAAAGGAGTTTCAAAAGGTAAAAGAAGATAGGAAGGAAGGAAAATGGGAAATAATCAGAAATAGAAAAGCCTTTATCCGAGATAGAAACCAAAAAGATAGTAATAAATAGCAATTCAACATGCTTTGGATTCTTCCTTGGAACTATCAGGGTTTTCCATGGAACAAAGGCCACAAGCTACGGTGGATCTCAAATGATATTGATATTATTTTTCTTATTGAAACTTCGGAGCACGAGGCATCTAAGGTCCCTAACATAGATGGCTTTACATTATGGTCTACCTGGAACAAGCGATCCCCCCATAGAGGCATTGGAAGAATAACTTGTTACATTAAAAATAACATCTACCCCCATGCTAGGATTTATAAAATCGACCCTTACAACCAATATAGTTGGATAAAGATCACTGACATTAATAATAAAAATACCTACATAGTAATATGGTATTCCCCCAATCAATTCTAACTTCTATAAGAAGAAGAATCTAGATAAAAATAATCCTTACAATGGTTTAGAGAATGATATTTCTAGCTTAAGGAATGAAGGTAATATCCTTTTAATAGGTGACTTTAATGCTTGAACTTCAAGCAACCAAGCTATTATTCTAAGAAATCATGCCAACCCTAATCCTCTTTGGTTAGACAAAGACCCTACTCTGCCTAGTAGGTACAAAAGGAGCTCTGAAGACCTCGGGGAGAATTTGCTTGGGTTGGATATAGTCAAGCTCTGTAGTATAGGATCTCATGATTTGCAACGATGTAAAGAAGTGGCCCAACTCTAGCCAAATGACCTGCATCCATGGGCTTGGTAGAAGCGTGGTAGACTATGTTATTTCTGATCTCCCTTTATACAATGAAATAATAAATTTTGACATCTTAAACGACCACAAGCCTGACTCTGATCATAGGCCTTTATTTATAACTCTCAATTTTGTGATGCATAGAGATCCCATAGAAAATAAGCCTTATAGCCAAAAGAACTTAATATTTGATAGAAATAAAAATGATCTCTTTCTAAATGAATTAAAAACTAATTTGCTTTCTTTATCTAGTACAGAAAACATAGAAGACCTTTATCATAATTTTACTACAACCCTTTCATATTCTATTAACAAGTTCTCAATTGAAGTTTCGAATAATAAAATAAATAGCAAAACCAACCCATGGTATGACAAAGATTGTAAATGTGTGAGGAGAGCAATTAAGGAAGTTGTTGATGAATCTCTTAAAATGAACAAGATAAAAATATACAAAGCCCTAACTAAAAAGAAAAAGAGGCAGTACATTCATAAAAGACAAGAGCATCTCTTACACCTCTCTAAGGTAGCTCCTAAGAAATTTTGAAGGCAGATTCTGAATAGGAAAACTAAAGATAACAATAAAATTTCTTTACACGATTGGAATTCCTATCTTAAAAAGCTTTATGAATATCCAAATGTTATGGATAACTTTGAAAACCTGCTCACAACGAAATATGTTTTCTCATTAGAAGACATTGATTTTGGTGTTAATCGCTTGGAAAATGGAAAATCTAAGGACATTGAAGGTTACCCAGCAAAAATCTTAAAAATTGGAGGTCTTGTCCTCATCCCCCACATCCGCAAGATTTTCAATCAAGCAGTCGAGCAACAGTTCCCTAAACCATGGACTGAGAGCCTCATTATCCGTATTTTTAAAAGTGGGGATACAAATAACCCCTCTAATTATCAGACAATTATTATCAACCCTCTCTTAGCCAAGTTATATGGTATTATTTTGGAAAAGAAGTTGAGCAGATGGCTTGAAAGTGAAGGTAAGCGGGCTAAAGGCCAAACAGGTTTTAGAAGGCATCACTCAACAACAGATCACCTCATTATGCTTAGGATCATTGTGGAGGAATGTCGTAATGATGAATCCAATCTCTTTTGTTGCTTTGTGGACTTTAGAAAGGCTTTTGATATGGTTCCTAGAAACAACCTTTGGAATATATTAGAAAAGCTAAAGGTTCCTTTCGAGTTGAGAGCTGCCACTATAAGGTTATACGAGAATGTAATTACCGAGCTAAAAAGCAATGAGGTGTGGTCGCAAGATATCAAATACGATATCAAAGTTAAACAAGGTTGCCCCCTCTCCCCTACCCTATTTGGCATTTACATGGACAAGCTTGAAAGTTATTCAGAGGAAGCAGGATGTGTTGGCATGATCTTAGCTAGGATAGTCATCATCCTTCTTCTCTATGCTGACGATATTGTTCTTCTCGCAAGGTGCCCATCTGATCTTGATAAGCAACTTAGGCTTATTACAGATTTCTACTCTACCATGGGTATGACTATTAAAACTGACAAAACAAAAATTATGATTATCAAATCCAAGAAGGACACTTACGCTAATTTTATGTATGATAATAATAGCTTGAAGGAAGTGTATTCTTACAAGTAGCTAGGAAATGATATTCATCATAAGCTCAACTGGAGCTATAGCATTGAGAAAATGATTAATGGGGGGTGGAAAGCTTAATTTTGGTCTTGAAAATAATTGTAAAACAACAAAGCTCATAATGTGGGATAAAAAGAAGTTCCTCTTTGAAACTTTAGTCACTCCTGTTATCTTATATGGATGTGGGGTCTGGGGTTGCAACATCTTTAGAGAATCCTGGACAAAGATTGAGCAAATCTAGAACCATTTTATAACATATAAACTGAAAATTAAAAGAAATACACCCTATCATGTTCTGCTTATAGAAGTAGGTCTTTCCCATATCGAGAGCCTAGCTATGACTAGGCTTCTGGTGTACAACCACAAACTCAATAATATAGGAGATCATAGACTTCCTAAGCTAGCTATAAATTCCAGCCAAAACCACCTAAGGCTCAAGCAGGGGTGGTATAAAGACACGAGAGCCTGGTTAAACCATTAGGAGATCAACGAGAATGATGCATTGCAAAATATTAATATCATTAAAAATATTGTTACTTCTAAGTTCAAAGAAAAATGTGGTGTGAAAAAGATTTAGCAGCTAAAATAAAATTAAGTTATTATAAGAAGGTCATCAACCCCACCTTAGAAGATCAAAAGTATCTCTTTCTTTTAACCATCTCAAAGAAGAAAATTAATATAGTGAAGATTAGAATGAACTCTCATGAGGTCCATAGTGAAACAGGTCATTGGGCAGTTCCTAAGTGCCATGGATGGAAAGGATCTTCCATCTCTGTGAGAATAGGAACATCAAGGATGAAAACCACTTCCTCTTAGAGTGCCCCACGTACAACCACATTAGATCTCATTTTCATAATCTATGTCACAATACTGACCTTCCTAGTCTTTTACGATGTCAAAATTATAGTGAGCTCGGGAATATTCTCTCCAAGCTTTTTGAGCATAGGAATAAAATCTTAAATCAAACTAAATATTTTGTTTCTTTAGATCCAATATACTAAAGTTTGGGCTTAGTGGACGTACACCACCACCACCACCACCACCACCATCATCATCATCATCATCATTTAACCACTTGAGAAATTTGATTAAATAAATGTTTTGATGTTTATTATGAATTGATGAGATCATTCAACTATTTAATTTATATAGGTGTTCTAATATATTCTATATGCATTTTTATATTGTAAGTAAACTTATTTTATTGTAATCCAAATTATTTAAAATTGTATATTGATATTTTCTTCAATATTTTTATACTTTTCCAAAAACATGAGAGACTCTTTTAACCCATATTAACAAATTATTAAGACAAATTTAATAATATTTATATATCAAAATATTTTGAAAATGTATTCTTAATTATAAATACTTTTATCCTTCACATATCTATAGCAAAATCAATATTC
Source organism: Pinus taeda (assembly GCA_000404065.3). Classification (NCBI taxonomy): domain Eukaryota; kingdom Viridiplantae; phylum Streptophyta; class Pinopsida; order Pinales; family Pinaceae; genus Pinus; species Pinus taeda. The sequence continues at coordinate 194,181 of APFE031021138.1, forward strand.
TCAAAAGCATTGTGCAAAATTTTAACATCGTAGAGTGAAAGGATTCAATTTTAGAAAAATGCATTGTGAAGAATTCTAGTATGGTTAAGGGAAAGGAATTAATTTTAGAAAAATTAAAATCATCTGTGATTTAGTTTTAGTTTTTAACATTTTAGGTAGTTGTATTAAAAGCATGTATGTTTTTGGTTGCAGTGATTTAGTAGTTTTTGAGATCATTGATTTGGAATTTTTTGTTTTACAAAGTAAAAAGTAAATAAGTGTAACAAGGTGTATTGAAATCGTTTGTTAAATTAAAGTATATATATTTATTATAATAAAAATTTTAGAAATATTTTTAAAAGTATATAGAAAATAAAGGTTGAGATTGAGATTGATTCTCAGAATAATTATGTTTTGCTTTTTTAAATTAATTAATCAATTAGAAAAATGTGATATGAATAAATTTCATATAAAATGAGTTATAGTTTTTGGACATGTGGTATTAACAACGCATGGTATTGTAACAAATCTTAATTATAAATTAAAAGCCTTTATGGTAAATTGAGGTAAATCTCCATAATTAAGAAACTTGTCTATATTTTATAAATGTAAAGACGCTTAAGTTTTATATGAATTCCTTCTATAATTAATGGTGATATATATATATCTATATATATATATATATATATATATATAATATATATATATATATATATATATATATATATATATATATATATATATATATATATATATATATATATATATATATATAGATAAGTTTAGCATGACTACATTTTCGTCATGTCCAAGCTTGATCGGGGTGGGGAACTGAAAACGGTGACTTCACATCAAGAGCATCCGATCATTGTCTATAGAAGGCCCCATGGATGATGGTACTAATAGTACTTTAATATAAATTTAAAATTTAGTTGATTTTTAGGATTTTTTTTATTGTATTTTAGCAATGCAAAATATATCATGAAATAAGTGTTTTAGTAGTTATTAGTCCTTGCCTGGAACTATTAGCGATCGATCGATCGCTGACTATCAATTAATTGTTATTTTGACCAAAGATTTTTATGCTTTCCCAAATTTTATCCAAAGTTTTCGATGGCAATTTAGCATCCTAGACAATTTATCCAAAGTTTTGTTTTTGACCTCTTATTGGAAACTTCGTGCGTATCGAGGGAAAAATACACCTGCAACACTTTTCTTATCCAAAGTTTGAAAGGAATTAAGATATTTCGAAAATAATATAGTAACTTTATGTATCTGCCTTTATGCTATTTTTAGGTGGACAGGTTTTTTTATCCAAAGTTTCTTAAATGAGTTTTTAACAAGTTTTTTTATGCAAAGTTTTTAAAATGGTGGTTAAGCAAGTGTTTTGAAATGTAACACCTGTCCACTTCATGCAAATTACCTGTGTCGTTCGTTCGAATGTGCCATTCACCAATCTATTCAACTTTCCTTCTGGTTCTAATAGCATATAGCGTTTTTTCTCTCAGTTCGGGTCTTTGTCGCCGTTGTTTTTTATGAATCTCTCCCTTGTAGTGCTCAGCGAACAGGCTTAGGGGTTTTGGTTCTCGTTTCATCATAGGATTAGGGATCACCTTCTTGTATACCAGCTCGGATTCTTCTTTCCTTTTTTCTCGCTCAACCCTGTTTTCATTCTTTATTCCCTTTCACCAGTTTTTCTCCGTATATCGACTTCTCTCTGGAGGTCCCAAAGTATTTTCAGTTTTTCCCCTAATTTTGTAGATGCTTTGGCAAGAATTTTAGTATTTTTGCATTCTGGTTCTAGTCGAGAAAGGTTGGTGGCTAATCAAAAGGAGTTTGAGTGTTCTTAGGGAGGCTTGGCAACGACGTCTTCAAGATAAAGAGGTAAGCATATTATTACAGCAACATCTTTACAGTAAAACCTGCAAAAGTTTTTTCGGGAAGCATAGTTTTTATATCCGGAATTCTCATGTCTTTTTCCCCATTTTTTGCACCTGCCACCATCCAAACCACCATAGTTTACACCTGCCAAACGACCATCGTTAACGTTTTGTGGGTATAATTGGCGATACCAAGCGAGGTCCATGGACGAGCAGAAGATTGGAAGCAGGACCATAATGGTGGCCATGAATGACACCAAGAACAGCTACAACGCTCTGCAATGGGCTCTTCACACAAATAGAATCATTCTCTTTCATGCTCAGCGCCATTCAATTTTCCCTCTCGCAGTTACACCGGATTCAATTTCCAATTCCATAGATGCAAGTGTCGGTCAGTGTCTTCTGGTTTATTGATTGAAAGGATTTTGATCTTTTTATCTAAAGAATGAGTGTGTTGTGTTGATTCATCTCAGATTTTCATCTTCAAGTGAAGTGCTTAATTCTGTTTTTGATTTATCATTAGAGAGGCCAAATTCTGATTGTAGTTTGGCAGTTGCGTTGAAGAATTTGGACGACAAAATCAAGATATCTACAGAGAAAATTTGGAACAAAGCAATGGCGATATGCAAAGCTAAAAATGTATGCTTTACTCCCAATATCTATATATATATATCTATATATATATATATATATTATATATATATATATATATAGATATAGATATAGATATATATTAGAAAGAATTTAAAAAGTTGGCATGAATGATTCTAGGGTTAGTTCAAACCTAAACTAATGTAGTTTTAATGTTGAGTTGAATAGTAGTATTGGAAGTCCTTTCTTGTAATTGTCTCAAGCTCACGAATCTCGCTCATGTCTCTCACAAAACTTGCTCACGTCTGGAAGTCAAGTAGTGACTTGTCTATGATTTCCATGACGCAACATGCATGGTATATAGCGATGGGTATATGCAAGAATTAAGGAGCTTACTGTGTTCTTTCTTGCAAGCATGAATGAGCTTGGTACTTTCTGTCTGTGATTTCCGTGATGCAACATGTATGGTATATAGAGATGGGTATATGCGGGAATTAAGGAGCTTACTGTGTTCTTGCTTGCAAGCATGAATGAGCTTGGTAACTACTGCAAAATTCCCCAACCTAATTAGGGCCAATTCGAGTTGCATTTTGACACAAGAATCAATCTGGGTGATTTTGTTCGTAACAAGTTCCAATTATCCTAATGGACAAGTTCCAATTATCTAAATGAAAGCTTAGGTAGTCTACTCGTTTTTGGCTCAGATTTTCTTGTGACCTTGAATGATCTTATTTCTCTCTGTGAGCACGGGTGGGGGTTTCATTTGTTGAAGAAGTCAGGGGTTGCTTCTCTGTATGATTGATGTCCATCATCACACTCGAAAATGATCATATGGCAAGTGAGTGTTAGTATTCCTTAGGACATAATGGTCCTTGAAGAAGGGAAAAAACCAATTCTTGTGAAGGAGTTTAGTACTTCAGCAGGAAATGATTTAATTTAACCTGAAGATAGAGAAAGAAAGGCTCTTCGAGGAATGTATAGTCTTTTACAAAATGACTAGCAGAAAAGGGTCAGTCTCGACTGACTGACTAACAATGGAGTGACGAAGTAAAGACTAGTGTTTCAGGTTTGAGACAGAAGGAATTACCTCTTTGTAGGGCCAATCCTTTTGAAGGATAGGCATAAATACAATTGATAAGTTGCCTTTTTCCCATCTCACTTCCCACTCACTCCACTGTGCTTCCCACTCACTCCACTACGCGCAATGGCATCCTTTTCCGCTCTTGAGTTTCAGAAAATTGAAATTCAGCGATACGGTACAATAAGTGTTATTTCCACTACGTATTGCTGAGGGTGGGCGATTCGATGTGAAGAACACTCAGACCTACTTTCCCTTTCATTTCATGCATGCTATCTATTTTCCTGATAATTAGGAAGATAGAGCATATAGCACGTCTTGTGCATAGTGCACGTTGTCCATTGAGTTGTCGCAAATAGGGAAAAGCGGTAAGGCCATGGGCCCACAAGGAAGGTGATTTGTATTTAATTTAATTGTCAATTTATTTCGTGTGTGACAATTTTTGCATGTATTCCAGGTGTTTACACAGTTTTAGTTTAGGTGTTCTTGGAGTTTAACCGATCGCTGACAATCAATTAATTGTTCTTTTGACCAAATTTTTTTATGCTTTCCCAAATTTTATCCAAAGTTTTCGATGGAAATGGCAATTTAGCATCCTAGACAATTTATCCAAAGTTTTGTTTTGACCTCTTATTGGAAACTTCGCGCGTATCGAGGGAAAAATACACCTACAACGCTTTTCTTATCCAAAATTTGAAAGGAACTAAGATATTTCGAAAATAATATCCTAACTTTATGTATCAAACACTTCAAGTAATGCTAATTTCAGCCATGAGACAACCTCAAGTGGTAGGTGATAGCATAGCATGATTCTTACCCAAAAATCTGGATATGTCTGCTACAGTTCGACGAGAGTTTGAACTCTTGGCCTTGAACTTCCACCATTTAGGCTTGCCTATCTTCTTGCAGGCTTGACGAGGAACCTGACTGACCTGACAAGGTTCGCTAGCTCCCCATAGTGCTGATTCATCCCTATGACCCTTTGATCGCATGCTAGAAACACCTGCACTCGACACCGGCTAGAGGGGGCACGTGGGCTTCATGCAAGCCCCCACACGCTTACCAACAAGTTTTCCCTTGATTGACGCCACATGTTTATGTAGTGTTGTAGGTTCAGGGGGATTGCCAATGTATTTGTCTTTGGTTATGTGCATATTAGTGTATAAAGTTATTTCTATCTCTATCTTTATAATTAAATAAAATTAAAAATTCATTTTCATTATCCAATTCCATCTGATGAGTAAAATTTGCTTGGCAATTAAAACCTATTGATCCCCGGGTAATCTGTTCCATTAAATATACATAAATCTTTGTTCTGCCGAATAGAGATGTTTCCACGTAAATAGAAAATAGAACAAGCTGCTCTGTAATGTCAAAACACTATCAGGTAAACCCTGTTTCTTTCATTTCAAATTGGCTTTGATTGGAAAGCATTTAATTGTATGAATTTACAAATTGTTTCATCATAGTCGGTTCCCTAAGATTCTGTATAAATAATCCTTTCACGGGTGTGACTGAATGAGAAATATGTATGTATTTATACCAACTTTTCTACTTTTCCATGTGAGTTATTCCTCGCCTTTATCCTGTTTTGACCACTCAGCTCTTAACTTTACCATGAAAATTTTGTACAAAGAATAGCTAGCGATGAGTCAATTTAATTGAATTAAATGCGTAGCCTACGCGCCACTTCTTAACTTTACCATGAAAATTTTGTACAAAGAATAGCCAATGATGAGTCAAGTTAACTGAATTAAATTCGTAGCCTACGTGCCGTTCATTAACAGGGAAATCACTAAACTACTGCCGACGAATAATCGGCAAACGTCGATTTCACGTTAAGAATTTCAATCCCTTTCAATATTCACAAGTAGATAACTCTATCCAAACTACTCTGAGAGTCTTCAAATGTCAATTTCACATTAAAAATTTCCACCCTTTCAATTTTCACAAGTAGATAACTCTATCCAAACTACTCGGGTGAGTTTAGGTTCTGGAATATTTGGGATAATTTTTATTTTATTTTTATGATAATTATAAATTATAAAATGTCTGTTGCTTGTAGATTAATTGGTAATAGTTATGAAAATGAAATCTTAAAATTAGTTTGAGTTAAAATTTTGTACTATTTCTAAATTAAACACCATAAAAATGTAGTACTATCAAACATAAAAAAAAAGAGTATAAAATATTTTATATTATTAAATTTTCTAGTATGATGTCTTTTTTGACAATAGTTTGCTTAGTGAAATACGAGTTTAAAAATTTCCACCCTTTTCAATTTTCACAAGTAGATAACTCTATCCAAACTACTCGGGTGATTTTAGGTTCTGGAATATTTGGGATAATTTTTATTTTTATTTTTATGATAATTATAAATTATAAAATGTCTGTTGCTTGTAGATTAATTGGTAATAGTTATGAAAATGAAATCTTAAATTTAGTTTGAGTTAAAATTTTGTACTATTTCTAAATTAAACACCATAAAAATGTAGTACTATCAAACATAAAAAAAAGGATATAAAATATTTTATATTATTAAATTTTCTAGTATGATGTCTTTTTTGACAATAGTTTGCTTAGTGAAATACGAGTTTAAAAATTTCCACCCTTTTCAATTTTCACAAGTAGATAACTCTATCCAAACTACTCGGGTGATTTTAGGTTCTGGAATATTTGGGATAATTTTTATTTTTATTTTTATGATAATTATAAATTATAAAATGTCTGTTGCTTGTAGATTAATTGGTAATAGTTATGAAAATGAAATCTTAAATTTAGTTTGAGTTAAAATTTTGTACTATTTCTAAATTAAACACCATAAAAATGTAGTACTATCAAACATAAAAAAAAGGATATAAAATATTTTATATTATTAAATTTTCTAGTATGATGTCTTTTTTGACAATAGTATGCTTAGTGAAATATGAGTTTAAAGTTACAAAGAAATGTAAAAGAAGACATATTTTTTAACTGTAAGATAGACTCTCAGAAAGGAAAGATAAACAAAGTGCAAGACCGACAAGTTTCCGTGGAGATATTTCATGATGATCATAGAGCTTACGGAAGAACAGAGAAATAAAATGTAATTGCGTTTAGTTTTAACAAAAGTCAGAGAAATAAAATGTAACTGTGTTTAGTTTGAAAAAAGTCTGTAGGTTTTTTTTTGAAAAAAATTCCATCTGATGAGTAAAATCTACCTGGCAATTAAAAGCTATTGATCCTCGGGTAATCTGTTCCATTAAATATACATAAATCTTTGTTCTGTCGAAAAGAGATGTTTCGGCGTAAATAGATTACATAACAAGCTGCTCTGTAATGTCAAATTTTGAATACTTTTAATTTCAAAATCCACCATTATTCATCCTCCAATTCCGTTGAAATTGGCGGACGAACAGGAACTTTGGATACCTACTTCTCCCCAATATCTGCAAATTTTTGCTCCCATAAATACTCAGATTCCATGTTGGACGGAGCGGTAAGAGACGACACTGGCAGTGTCACCGACGCCACCTGTCACTTGCTGTTTGTTGTGTTGCTTGTTGTTTGTTGTGGCAGACCCCAGCAAGGACTACCGCCATGGCAGTGGCTCCCTTGTTATAGATTGATGTCTATCTAAATTTACTAGCCATATAATTTATATGGCTAAGATATTTCATTATATTACATATCTTAATACATATTCCATCTTTCTCTAAAAATTGAATGAGAACAACATATATCAAAAATTGAATATTTCTTAATTAAGAGAACTTATTTTTAATTTTATAATGTATTTATAATATCTTGATGTATAAGAATCAAATTATGTAATCAGAAAAGCTATGTTTAAAAAAACATCCAATATTTAAAATCATATTTGACTGGTTTGCCCCATCTATCATAGTATTTTCCTTTTTCTTAATTAAAGTGTTATGTTTTGATTTATTTGGACTATACATTTGCTAGGATATGAAAATATATCTAGTTTTATGAAAGGGTGGTCGTCACAAGTTTCTGATAGGCTAGGCTTTCTTGTCAGTAGCTTTCTAGGATATGAAAATACACCCATTTCAATAGGCTAGGCTTTCTTATAAGTAACTTCCCAGGATATAAAGATACATCTAGTTCTATGGAATGGGGGTCACAAGTCTTTTGTTAGGCCAGGCAGTAACTCTCCAAAGGCAGTAAAACTGATTCGTCTATTATTCCATAGATAGTTTATTGTTATATACAATAGGAGTGATTGTTGAGTTCATCTCCCGATGAATGTTTACATTCCTAATTAGTTTATTTACACAAATTCCCTCAATCATGAAGATTAGGTGTCAACATTCCCACCCTTAATCTGAAGGGATGTTGGTGAGTCCAAGCATCATTCTGAATCGTTCAAGCTTTGCTTTTCCAAGTGCTTTGGTGAAGATGTCTGCAATTTGCTCATTTGTGGAACAATGACGGAGATGGATTCTTTTGGCCTCAACATGATGTCGAATTAGATGATATTTATTATTGATATGCTTTGCTCGATCATGGAACTTTGGGTCCTTGGCCAACTTTATGGCAGAGGTGTTTTCAATCATGAGTGGAGTTGATTGTACTTGTTTTACCTGCAAATCTTCAAGAATTTTCCTGAGCGACACAATTTATTTTGTTGCTTCAGCTGCTACCACGTATTCTGCTTCTATTGTGGAATCTACTGGAACCGATTGTTTGCGTGATCTCCAGGAGACAGCTCCTGATCCAAGACTCATAGCATATCCTGAAGTAGATACCCCAGTTTCTTTGTCTCCATCGAAGTCTAAATCTGAGTATCCAATCAAGCTGAAGTCGTCCACCTGTGTATACTTGATTCCAAGGTCTTGAGTTCCCTTCAAGTACCTTAGAACTCTTTTTGCAGAAGACCAATGTCCCTCACAAGGCTTTTGCATAAACCTGGAGAGGATTCCAACAACAAATGAAATGTCTGGTCTAGTAGTAGTGAGGTAGATGAGACTTCCTACAAGCTGTCTGTACTTTGTTGCATCCTCAAATTCCTTTCCTTCAATAGATGTGAGCTTTAAGTTTTGTTCCATTGGAGTAGAAAGAGGATTGCACTCTGTCATGCCAAATCTGTTTAACAAATCTCCAATGTATTTCTTTTGAGAAAGAAATATGGATTTTGGATGTTGGGTTACTTCAATGCCAAGATAGTAATGAACATAGCCCAAATCAGTCATTTCAAAACTTTTTCCTAATTCTTTCTTTATGGATGCAATATAACTTTCATTGTTCCCTGTCATTAAAAGATCATCTACATATACCACAAGATATACAACTGTTTTTCCAACTTTCTTGACAAATAAAGTTGCATCATCAAGATCAAAATGATTGAAGTTGAGTTTCAGAAGATGCTCAGTTAGCTTTTCATACCAGGCTCGTGGTGCTTGTTTGAGGCCATACAAGGACTTCACAAGTTTGCATACTTTATGTTCATGTCCTTTCATAGCAAATCCTTCAGGCTGGGACATAAAAACATTTTCTTTTAGATCTCCATTCAAGAAGGCAGTTTTAACATCCATTTGATGGACTTTCCAACCGTTCTGAGCTGCTAGTGCAAGGAGTGTCCGGATGGTGGCCCATTTTGCTGTGGGGGCAAAAGTTTCCTCATAATCGACCCCTTCCTTCTGTGCAAAACCTTTTGCCACAAGCCTAGCTTTGTGCTTGTCAAGTGAGCCATCAGCTTTGTCCTTGTTCTTGTAGACCCACTTGCAGCCAATTGGTTTGGTTCGAAATGGAGGATCAACCAGCTTCCATGTGTCGTTCTTTATGAGGGCATCATACTCCTTTTGCATTGCTTCTTTCCATTCATCATGAGAAGCAGCTTCTTTAAAGGAAGTTGGTTCAAAATTTGTAGACAAGTTCAATTCACAATCATAAGAAACATCCATATCAATAGGTGAATTAGAGTCATCTACATCACCTCCATTTTTCCGGTTTGAATTTCTGGTTCCTGTTTTTCCAATTTCATCAGGATGAACACTTTCAAGGGTCTTTGTTAGCCACTTTGGGGGACCTTTTTGAGATGGTCCAAGATGGTCTGTTGATGTAGTTGGGAGTGAATCAAGGTTGAGTCTCTCAATTCTATCAAGTAGATCACTCAAAGCATCATCCGTTGTTGGAGTTTCAGTTGGGGGAGAGTATTCTTCAGAAGAAGATTCCACATGTTGATCTAGTATAGGAATCGCCCCTTCAAGATGTGGAATCTGATTCTCAAATTCTTGAAATGATTTCGTTTTTGTGAATCTATCCAAGCGATCAAGTTGCCACTCAACAACATTGTCAGATTTGGATGATTCAAGAAAAATTACATCTCTAGGTACAACAAACTTTTTATTTACTTCATCATAGAGGCAGTATGGTTTGGAGGTGTTTGAATACCCCAGAAATATACACTTACGACTTCTAGCACCAAGTTTGTTTCTATGTACCTTTGGTATCAAATCATAACAGGTGGAACCAAAGACCCTGAGATGTTTTACCGAAGGAACATGTCCATACCACAATTCATAAGGAGTCTTGTTTCTTATAGCATTAGATGGACATCTATTCTTTATATATGCAGCACATAGAATAGCATCAGCCCAAAACATTATCGTTACATTTTTGAAGAAAAGCATGGATCGTACCATATTCAAGATTGTTCTATTCATTGTTTCAGCTACACCATTCTGTTGGGGATTATAAGGCAGAGTTGTTTGATGTTTGATCCCATGTTGGCGAAGATAGTTTTTAAATTCATTTGATCTATATTATTTTCCATTATCAGTTCGAATAGACCCAATATGAGATTGTGCATCATTTTCAATCCATTTATGAAAATTCTTGAATGTTTGGAAAGCATCAGATTTGTTCTTCAATAAATAAACCTAGCACATTCTGGTGTAGTCATCAATAAATGTCATCATATATTTATTTCCATTTGCAGATGAAATAGGCATTGGACCACATAAATCTGAATGAATGAGTTCAATTTTCCTATGTGCTCTTGAATGCGAATCATGAAAACATTGTTTGTTATGCTTTCCTAGAATGCAAGCATCACATTGCTTAAGTTTTCTAGGAATTGTAGGCAAACCGACAACACCATTTTTCTTCAATAAGTGGACACTGTCATAGTTCAAATGTCCAAATCTAGCATGCCATAATAAACTTGATGGAAGTGTACCTTCTTCATGATGAGAATTGTGTGAGAAATGTTGTGCATGAGCAGATGTTCCTTGCAGTTTGAGAAACCTTTCTTCTTCTATTCCCCTCATGACAAGTGAGTGGTCAGATGCTTTTCTTACCTCAAGTTTGCCATCAAACATATGAATGGAGTTACCTTGCTGGCGGATGTGGACCAAGGACAACAAGTTTCTCTTGAGCTGTGGGAGATATAGAACATGATCCAGAAGCAAGTCTGGAAGACCATGCAGTTTAAGCCTGATTGTGCCAAGCCCTGATGGCTTGATTTTTGACTGATCTGCAAAGTATATTGCTCCATCAACATTGTCAGTGAAATCTTCAAAAAAATCTTTTCTATGAGTCATGTGACAGGTTGCTCCTGAATCAAGCAGCCAATCATTTTTCCAGGAAGCAAGTGAAGTATTAAACAAATCTTCATTTACTCCAATGTTAAATTGTGCCTCAACATAGTGAGCAGATTCAGGTGCTTTACCTTTGTCTATATCATCAGTTTTACCTTTCTGTTGGTTTCTTTTATGCTCAATTTTGTCCCATGGTAGCTTGCATGTAGAGGCATCATGTGATCCATTTCTTTTGTAGCGAATACAATGTAAATATGCCTTTTCTCCTTGAGAATGTCTGCCCCCCTACCTCTAAAATATCTTCCTCTTCCTCTTTGTCCACCTCTTCCTCTTGTAGAATCTTGAGCAGGATGCTTTTCTTTATGAGAAAGGCACACAGTCTCTTCAGAAGATTCAGGGGTTG
>APFE031021163.1:0-11540 GCA_000404065.3 Pinus taeda
AAACCCATAGAAATTAGACTTCATATGGACTAGGCACAAGCCTTCTGAAAATTACTACTTGAATGGGCTCTCAACTTGTAATCAATATGATGACTAAAACAATCCATGGCACTACACCAGCTAAAATATCTAGTAACTGGCATATAGAATGTAGCTTGGATTAGGTTGCCACTTTCCTCCATTCAATCCTTATGGTTATCGCATCACATGTCATATAATATGAAAATAAGATTGTAGACCTTCTTGCTAATGAAGGTTACAAAGATTATGCATCACTCCTTAGCCACACATGGCACTCCCTCCCTACTTACCCTCTCAAAAAATATTAATCTTATTTATCAATGAAAGATATTTCTTCCTCGAATATGTTCAAAAGATTATGAGAAGTACAGAAGAACATGGCTTCCATCCCACCATGTACACATGGTTGAGGAAGGAGCCATACAACATCCCCCATACCATTGTCAAGTTTTGAATTCCCTGCATTAAGTATAAAATGATTTAATACATCCACGAGGAAAGTTCAGTGTGGTTTAAATATTGCGTTAATGCTCAGGATTTAGTGGATTTTTGTCATGTTAATGATGTGTGGATTTGGACATTGGCAACTACATAGTGTCTATGGTCATTTCAAATTGGGATGGACATTGATTTTACAAGGTGGAATATTGCAAAATGAGGGAGTGATTATACAATAATAGCAAGGAGGTTATGGTGGTGCATTATATATTCTCATGGATTTGTTCTTCTCCATGCAATTTTCTCTCATTTAGGTTTTTTTCTTGGCTTATTTTTTAAAACATTATGTTCTTATATTTTTCCCTTATTTGTTTGCCTCTTTATCCAACTTGTCCATTGGGAATTGGTACTTATGCTTCACCTCTTCCTCTCTAGGTCTTTCCTTTGGGCTATTGTTTAATGTCTAAACCTTCTTGACATGAAAATATTGCATCCCATTTGTAGTCCTTCTAACCTATTCACTATGTTGAATATAAGCCTTCTAGTCTCATATCATTCTTGGTCTCTTGCTTTGGGTTCCAAATTTACAACCAACACTGGTTTTTAAAATCTCTATCCCTTCCATCCATTAGTGCTCTCTTTGGCTTGGGTTCTAAGACCATCTATTGGCCCCTGTTCATGATATTGCACTAGACATGTAACCTTGGTGGAATGGGGCACCTTATTTAAAGGAACAAGTTGTTGATGTTTGTAGCATTGGAAATTATTCAACACAGGGTAAGTGTCTATCTTGTAGGAGAGAGTCCCTTTTCACTTCTTTTTTGAGAGGAGAAAGTATTATGATTTAGTTCCTAAGTTTTAACTTAGGAAAGCAACAAATTTAATCTATTTATTAATATCGATTATTGGGCTAAATTTTCTAATAATAAATAATTCAATTATTTAAGTGACTTAGAGCTAATCTCCACCATTGATCTATGTGGGTCAATATTTAATACTAGCCTTTACCACTTTGGAGGTTAGGAATTTGGCTCAATGAGAAATTACAAGAGATCCTAATAAAGGATGAGTACATAACACTATGATTGAGAAAATAAATTTCTCGATGAGTGAGAGGCTTGAGTGATTGAAGACAAGAAGAAAGTGTGCAAAACGGGATTTTTGAAAGGGAAATGAGATGAGGATGACAATTCAAAGAGAGGGTCTAAGATCTTCAACGAGGAGGCCAAGTTTTATATCCAGGCCAAAATTTGTGAGTAAGGGTGAGTTTCCAACCAAGGCCACATGGAGAAAGGGAGGAGGTTGAGCTTCTAGCTAGGGGGAAATTTTTCCAAGTGTGCAAGTTGTACAACCAAAGGTCGAAAAATTTCACAAGTAGAAGCTAAGTTTTGTTAGGGTTGAATTTATCTAAGAAAGCCAAAAAAATTCTAGGATGAGAATCCAATGCGCCATTTAAAGGTTCTTTTCTTGGCTTATTTTTTAAAACATTATGTTCTTATATTTTTCCCTTATTTGTTTGCCTCTTTATCCAACTTGTCCATCGGGAATTGGTACTTATGCTTCACCTCTTCCTCTCTAGGTCTTTCCTTTGGGCTATTGTTTAATGTCTAAACCTTCTTGACATGAAAATATTGCATCCCATTTGTAGTCCTTCTAACTTATTCACTATGTTGAATATAAGCCTTCTAGTCTCATATCATTCTTGGTCTCTTGCTTTGGGTTCCAAATTTACAACCAACATTGGTTTTTAAAATCTCTATCCCTTCCATCCATTAGTGCTCTCTTTGGCTTGGGTTCTAAGACCATCTATTGGCCCCTGTTCATGATATTTCACTAGACATGTAACCTTGGTGGAATGGGTCATCTTATTTAAAGGAACAAGTTGTTGATGTTTGTAGCATTGGAAATTATTCAACACAGGGTAAGTGTCTATCATGTAGGAGAGAGTCCCTTTTCACTTCTTTTTTTAGAGGAGCAAGTATTATGATCTAGTTCCTAAGTTTTAACTTAGGAAAGCAACAAATTTAATCTATTTATTAATATCGATTATTGGGCTAAATTTTCTAATAATAAACAATTCAATTATTTAAGTGACTTAGAGCTAATCTCCACCATTGATCTATGCGGGTCAGTATTTAATACTAGCCTTTACCACTTTGGAGGTTAGGAATTTGGCTCAATGAGAAGTTACAAGAGATCCTAATAAAGGATGAGTACATAACACTATGATTGAGAAAATAAATTTCTCGATGAGTGAGAGGCTTGAGTGATTGAATACAAGAAGAAAGTGTGCAAAACAGGATTTTTGAAAGGGAAATGAGATGAGGATGACAATTCAAAGAGAGGGTCTAAGATCTTCAACGAGGAGGCCAAGTTTTATATCCAGGCCAAAATTTGTGAGTAAGGGTGAGTTTCCAACCAAGGCCACGTGGAGAAAGGGAGGAGGTTGAGCTTCTAGCTAGGGGGGAAGTTTTCCAAGTGTGCAAGTTGTACAACCAAAGGTCGAAAAATTTCACAAGTAGAAGCTAAGTTTTGTTAGGGATGAATTTATCTAAGAAAGCCAAAAAAATTCTAGGATGAGAATCCAATGGGCCATTTAAAGGTTCAAATATTTGTTGCAATTGCTATGTATTTCTTTGTGGGTCATGTAACCTAAATTTCTAGATAAAATAATGTGAAGGAAAATTTGATTGGGAAGATTTCTGTGTTGTTTGTGACTGATTTTTCTAAATATTGTCAAATAGAAATTTATTTTAAGAAGGTAAAAATACCAATGTTTATTATTGGCCATTTGGAAAATTGGTATACTAGTTAAAAAAAATTGGGTATCAAATAATTTCCATGTGAAATGGATTAAATATGGTGTTTGGAATTTAACATGGTGTCAAAGAAACTTTAAGCTTTGTGAAGAGGGAAATCAATAGCACATGGATTTACATTAACACATTTTATTTTTAACTAAGGGATTTATGGTTGAGCGATTAATCTAGGAGAAATACTTCTACCAAGTTGAGATATGAAGACCATAAAAAAGGGGAAACAAATTTTAGTCAATTTAAGAGTGAAATAGCCCTAATTCTCATGGATAACAATCTACAGGAGTTTCTATAAAGTCATTACACCTCACATATGCTATATTATTGGTCGTTAATTATTTGAAGGATGTGAAAGCCAAACACATCATCATGGATGCAATGAAGGATCATGTCATCCCTCACATTTCAAGGAAGAAGATTTCCAATGAGATGTGGATTGCTTCTATTAGTTTGTACTAGATTGATAACGAAAATAAAAAATGGTGTTCATGGAAAAGTTAAGGAATACCTATTTGACTAGTCATGCACATTGCCATCATATCTCACTAGGATTCAACAAATTCAAAATGATCTTGGAGCTAATGGGGTAGCATGTCAGATGAGGAGCTTGTAAGGATAGCCTTGAATAGCTTTACAAAAAACAAGATATCATTTTGATATATGTTCTAGCACAAAATAAACTAGTTGATTGGGTAGAATATGGGATGACTTCACTCAAAAGAAAACCTTAGAGGAGTCATTTCCTAGCAAACAACAAAGGTGTGGGGATGAGGAGAACCTTGAACATTCTAGTTAAGCAAGGAAGGGTAAGGAAAAGACCAAATAAAACGCATAAGGATGATCTACTTCACATGCTAACAAGAATAGGGACATGAGAAAAGTGAAATGCTTTGCATATCACAAATATATGCACTTTCCAAGTCAATGTTCAAACAAGAATAAGGGAAAGGGAAAGGAACATATTCGAGCATCTGCGTAGATGAAAGATTTGGCCACCAATAATGAGAAGGAATTATCATTGGTGTCCTACCTTTTTCACATCATTACACATGGGGTGTGGTTCATGGGTAGTGGAGCATCTCATCACATGAAAATATTTTCAAATATTTTCACCAATATGGTAAAGGCGTTGAAGAGGGAGAGGGAACCATACATTTTCAGTTGTATTCTAGGAGTTCAATGGAGGTGAATGAGGTGATGTATGTATTGGCTATAGAGGACAAGGGTTTTGAGGTTAACTTTACAGGTGGATAAGTGCTTGTTAGGCCTACGAGATATGATGTTATCTCAATGAGAGTGATTGGAGATAGAGACAATTGCGTGATAGTGGCAACCCAAATTAATATAATCCCTAGAACATGATAGTGGCAACCTATCTGAGCTATGGAATAGGAGGATGGGTCACTTCCACTTTAGAACTTTACCATTGTTTCTATAGATGGTCAATGGTATTATGGAGTTCAATGTAGAGTAGGATGGAATGTGAAAGGGATGTGTGCTTGGAAATTATGCGAAGGATACTTTTTCAAGAAACAAGAGTAGGTCCAAAGGTGTGTTGGGTTTGATACATTTAGATATAGGTGGTACTTTGTTAGTGGAGTATGTGATAGATATACTTTCTGAAGCCCAAGGGTGAGGCCTTTAGTGAGTTTCAAGCACTTAATGAACTTATGTAAAACTAGATAGGGATGAAGATCATGATCTGAAGGTCAAATAATGGGGTGAGTACACCTCCATAGCACTTATCTCAATGGAGGTTAAGTGTATGGCTACAATTATTGTGAATTGTGAGGATATATGGCTTCACAAAATTCTCATAGGTTTATTTAATCTTAAGATGGGGCTCTCCATGATTCATTTTGATAATAAAGAGTATAGTGCTTCATGACAGGTCCAAACACATAGAGATCAAGTACCACTTCATTAGAGGTGGGGGTCTATATGGGTGTTGTGAGGTTTCTATACATATCTACATATTAGCACATTCTAAAAATTATCATGAAGCCCCTGGTGAACATGAATTTTTTTCTATAGGGATAAGTTGGGGGTGGTGGAGAGTCCTTTCCTTGCTAGGAGGGAGTGTTTATTTTTGTAGTATCTGAAGGTGTGTAGAAATTTGAGTAAGCCTCAGAGCCTTGAGATCCAAGACGGCCTATGAAAGATGGTTGGAAAGAGAGAATCTTATGTAGGATAAGGTTGAGTAGGCTTGACACCTGTGGTTGGGATGAGAGGGATGAGAGAGCCTGTGGAGGGCTAAGAGGTCTTGTTCACACCAAGAGGGCCAAGAGGGTCCATTGACAACAAAGAGGTTCGAGAAGACTTATTGACAACAAACAGTGCTTAGAGCGCCAATTGTTAGAAAAGAGGGTCAATATGGCTTGTGGTGAGAAAGAGCACAATTATGTGTCAGGGAACAAGACATTGGGAGAGAGATTCTCAGGTAAGAAAGAGAAATACATGAGTAATGTTGCAAGTTTTCTATGAATGAGATACATAGTTGTGTAAGGTTTGAGGAAAGTGTATGAAGCAACAAAGGAGATCTAGATTAGCATATTGAGGATGAAGCTAGGCCTTGATATGCTAGATGAGATGTAGGGTAATTATTTATTCCTAGTAAGGAAGCCTATGTAGGTTCTAAGAAGAATTTAATGAAGAATTGTTGATCGAGAAAAACTTATGTGTAATATATTACTATGCATGTTGTGTAATATATGTAATATAGAGTAGATGTGAAGATGTAATGTAAGTATGTAAACAATTTAAATGTTGGCTTGATTAAAAAATAGAAAAAAATTAAAAGTTAACAGTTAAAAAGTGATATTGTGCAAACATTTAAATGTTGGTTCAATTAATAATAATAACAAAGTGATAAAAACAACAAAATTCAATTTGTTATATTTTGATTTTGTGAATAGGCTTTGTTACAATACCATGGGCCAATACCATGGCTTATCAATACCGCATGCCCCAAAACCATAACCTATTTCACAACTAAAATATTTTATAACAATATGACAATATTCTCAACCATGGATATTTACCCCAATTTTATGGTGGATATTATTAACTTGTACTTTAATTAGGCTTTTTTACAACACCATGGGCCAATACCATGACTTACCAATACCACATGCCCAGAAAACATAACTTATTTCACAATCAAAATATTTTAGAAAATTATGAAAATATTCCTAACCATGGATATTCACCCCCACTTTACCATGGATATTATTAACTTGTAAATAGACTTTGTTACAACACCATTGGCCAATACCATGGCTTATCAATACCACATTGCCCAAGAAAACATAACTTATTTCATGATCAAAATATTTTATAACAATATGACAAGATTCTTAATCATGTATATTCACCCCACCTTGTCGTTGATATTATGAACTTGGTAATTCTTTATAAGAGCATTGGTTTGCCTTTTTCCAAAATATTTGTACATAAAATGACAACACAACAACATTTAGATAAATACCATTTTTTTTAAGAAAACAAATGGTAAATCAAAATCCATAAAACTGAAAGGAGATGTCTAAAATAACAACATCAAATAACCAAATTGGTATCCATGACTATGATTTCATCACTACTCTAGTTTCCCAAGTGATAAAGCAACACATTTCTCCAACTATTTACAAAAATAAACATTATGAAATAAAAATCTTTAAATACAAAATTAAATAATAGTAATAAAGCATCAATTTACATTGCTTAGTATGTATGCTTCCATTGACATAACATTTCCTTGGTTTCTTATGGTCCTTGTCAAGCTAACCCTTCTTTTTGTGGTATAAGGATAGCGTTTTTCTTGGCTCAAAACCACTCTTGGTAATGAAATGGAAAAGAAACAGATTCAAGTGGAAAATCTAAAAATATCTCTCTTATTATAGATTATTGACTAGTCTTTACAAGATTTGTAGTGACTCTTCTTTTCACACATTTTTCTTGAAATGAGCAGGGATGCTTACAATTTGTTTAAGACAGCTACGAAGCTACAACCCAACACATTTCAGGAATAGATGGGGTGACCTCTAAAGCTATTAATATACATATATGAACATTCTTCTGACTTTTTCCAAAATATTTGTACATAAAATAACAATACAACAAAGTTTAGATAAATTTCAGTTTTCTAATAAATAAATAAATAAATAAATAACAAATATTCATCACTTCTTATACCGATGATATGTAAAAAAAATGATAAATCAAAATCCATAAAACTGAAAAGAGAGGTCTAAAATAACAATACCGAATAACCAAATTAGTATCGCAACGTACATATTTATACCATATACAAAATTGGTAATCCAACGTACTTATTTAAACCATATACATGAGTTCTTACGTACACACTCAACTAGATTAACTATAATTGGGTATTGAATGTGAAGAAACTAATCAATCGTCAAAACAATATGACTACAGCATATGACCATGCCAGAAACCATGGATTCGGCTCCATCCCATACTGTTTTCTGTTTTCGGAATTCTGCATGTCAACTGGTAAAGTTGTATTAACCGTTGAATCTTTGGCAATTTAGATAATTCATTTGCATCAGTCCACCCTGCAGAGAAGAGTTCACTTCATGTCAACTTCAGTACTATTTTATTTACAATGTGCGACACAGCTAGCTCGCTAACACGTTACTGTAACATTATCTAACGTGCTTGTTTCTTCTCTTTGTTGTATTCTTTCGGACAGGGCGGCTACTCAAGGGGCGTTGGCGCCATTCTAACTGGTGCATTGCATTCTCTGACTCCACTTTGCTGCAAGAAGATTGAGAGTCCATGTTACTATACATAATTAATAAAAAGATTATGTATGATCTAAAGCTGCTCTGGGCATGATTTTTCCGTTAGAAAAAATACAAGACAACACTACTAAAAAAGCAAAAATATATATTGCAGAGCAAAGAAATTTAGAACAACCTGCATGTATCTAGGAGAGCTACAGGGTTTAGGAAGTAATCAACAGAAAAATCTTCAGAGGCCGGCAAGTCGATTTCAATATCATCAAGATTCTTACGACTCTTATTTTGGGTCGGCAAGTCCCAATAGTTGTTGTATGTTCATGCTGAACATAGACTGGTCTTTGTGCAGTTGACATAAACTTCTGATCTCGTTCAGTTCCTCGTCATCGTCCATTATCATAGCCCAGTCTGCTTCAGGAGCTGATGGACTATGCCCAGAATCGGCTCTTTCAGGATTGGAGCTGTCCGCTGCACTATGCCCCGAGGGTTCATAGCTTTCCTGCATGATTATGTCCCAAAACTCAGCATCCGAATACTGTTCAGAGTTTTTCCTCAGTACCTCCCAGGGATCCATAACGCAGATCAGAATGAGGACTATGAAACTCGATTTCTTCAGTTGAAAATATGCCAAAGTTAAAAATATGCCGAACTAAATAATAAGGGCCATCAACACCCAATCAGTTTCGATTGGCTTGTAATGCTATGATATCTAGAAATGAGGAAGCCAATCCCTTTAAATAGAAATTACAGAATGCCCGCTCTCTCTAAAATGTCGGCCTTTTAGCTTCAAACCATGTAGGTTGATGCTGAGCGTGTTTCTCCCATGGTTCAAGAATGAGAACGAGATAAATTCTGTTTAGTTAGTCAATACGAAAATTTGAATCTGGTATTTAGGGGAAAAAGGAGGGATTTGGTAAAGGTAAAATAAAATAAAAAATAAAGTTAAATTTAGTAAAAAATTTGAATTTGTATAAAAGAAGACGTTAAATGTAGTGGGAATTATGGTAGTGAATGGGTAATTTGTTGGAGTAATTTTGCAAAGGTAATAATTTACTTTTGGAGCATTATTACAATTAGTTAAACATGTTTTTTGGAATTGGAGCTTTATCATAACGGGCTAAACATATTTAATGGAATTGGAGACTTGTGGCAACGGGCCAAATATGTTTATTGGAATTGGAGCCTTATTGGAGTAATTTTGCAAAGGTAATAATTTTCTCTTGGAGTGTTAATAATTTACGGAGTCGTTACAACAGTCTTAGGATATGCATTGTAAATTTTGTCTGTTAGTAGGTTCTTTTGTCCTGCAATATAGCCGTTATCTCTTTCAAACTATTCTTCTTATTTTCATCAACAAGGATCAAGGGTCTGCGCATCCATTTTGGATCCTCCCCTCTCTGTTTTCCCTCTCATATGTAAAAGGACATGTTCCTTGAAGTTTTTATAATATATAAGTAATGGATCGTTGATGACCCAGGCCGCTCCCAGGCCACTTCTACCAGTATCTCTGATCACTAAGCATGTAACAGGTGGTCTTATGATCCTTGAATCTTCATGATTTATAAAAAAACATGCCTATTTAATCCACAGGCTCTTAACACAATTCTAAAAGAAACATATTAAATATGTGGATTCAATGCATATGGTGATTTACTATCGTAATTCTACACAGGTGCGCAAATGGCACATTTTCCCCTTTCCTTTTGATCTTCACCTCCCAGTGATGCAACTCCATTGCCCGATGGTTTAACACTGTGATTTGAGTCCTCCATTTCAACAAACTTCAACCTATACAAACCCGCTAATCCTCAACTCCTCAAAGCCGGAGCACACACACTCAGTACATATACAGCAATTCCGATGAAGTACCAAGGCATTGCACTAACAGCATTGAGTGAGCTGCAAGGCATTTACCAAACCACCAATGCATGATTCAGTTTTAGTGGCTGTCGATGAACTATTGGGATCCACTCACATTTAAAACCCATTAAAATAAAGTTCCAGATCTGGACCAGAATTACAAAGTCTATGAGAGGAGTGAGAGCATGTTTATGAACGTTGAACAGAGGATGGCAGTTCCTGTGTGAAACTATTTATGAAGCTCCCAGTTCACCAGCCCGGGAGACATAGTAACGCATCGGACTGGACAGCTCACACTTCGACATATCCATACGACGGAGATTTGTCAACTTTCCGATTTCAGGAAATATTCCACCATCAAATGAATTGTAATAGCCCACATAAAGCTCTTTCAGTTGCCTGAGATTGTCCAGCTCCACGTAACTGACATTCGACCCAGGATGATCGATTTCCTGTATTCTTTTCAATAAATGTAGATTTCATTTGAGTGAATTGATCTTAGCTTAAATGGGACACAGCATTCAACTGCTCTCCACGCCAGCACTCGGTTCCTCAAACCAGCACTCGGTTCCTCAAACCAGATTCATAACGCTGTCGATTAGCTGGAAACATTCTGCCGCAACTTCACCAATCGATTTCACCATAAAACTTCTGGATGTAACCTCAAGCTCAAACACTGCAAAGCAGACCGAATTTCATTGGGTCTCTGTTCCACCTATAGATTAAACGCTTAATCGATTTATCAGTTAGCGCCTCCAAACTTTGATAATATCAATCCTCCTACACATTGAATTAAGTTTTTTATATAAACTATTATGGCGATCAATTCATTGAATCTAACTCCCTTTGATTGATTATAAACTTAGGATTTTATGTTTACTGGCGCTCTCAACGCACAGCGAATAGCAATTCTGCTATCGACCCTTCAAGAATTCAAAACTTGACACGCAGACTTGTACTAAAACGTTGGTGCTCTCCTCTCCTCTTTTGATTTGCAATTAATCGAATTCAGATCGATCATTCATACACAGATAAGAAATGTTATATTAATCCCTGTTAAATTGGACATCTCGCAATTTCTTTCATTACATGTTCGCTTTGGTCGATTTTCCAACAATCAAGTCCACATATATAAACATTTAACCAGAGTTAACTATAACTTCCACAAACAATCACCAAATGTATATATATAATTTGAAATCAAAACAAGATTACTTACAAACTTTGTTTGGCCTAATATTCCAGATTGATGGCCCTTACAATTTCTGAAGGCTTACAGCCTTGGTTGTTTCAAACCAGCTCTCTACTTCTCTCCTATTCTCAATGTATTTTTCTCTCAAAACCCCTTCCTACTTATACAATTTTAAAAATAATTTAATTAAATGCTCAATCCCTAAAAATCCTCAACAAACCCCTAAATCTCTCAACATCCCTAAAGGATAGGTTTTTATCCCTAAAATCCTTTAATTTATTAAATTCCCTCATATCCTTTTATTAATAAAAGGATATTTACATAAATCCTCAACTTCTGCTATTTAATTCAAATTAATTAATAAAATATTAAAAATCATCACCCCCATATTTACAAATTAACATTATCACACCCCATATTTACAGATGGAGAAAAAGGTCTTGATGC
>APFE031021172.1:0-35643 GCA_000404065.3 Pinus taeda
TAATTTTCAAGATTGTTATTATTAACGGATAATGGATAGGGATAATAGTTTGCTCATATTAATGAATAATTGTAATCTTTCTTTTACAAGAGTTATTATTGCTAAGTAATAGTCAATTCCAAAACTAATTACTATTAATATATGAGTGTACTTTTCATATATATATTTACCATTAAAAGGATGAGGATAATGGTTTTTTTTTAATTAGTTATTATTGATGAATAAATATAGTAGTCATTTTGAAAGGTAGTTATTAGTCTCTATTTATAGCCATTTATTTTCCCTTCCATTGTTATTAATTTATCTTGAAAACACAAAATGTAATGTTAAACTTAGAAACAAATAACATATTTTTTAATAGTTGATCAAACAATAAATCCAATGTCTTATTGCAACCTTTCGATAATGCCATATGTACATTTATATCAAGGTCTATGTAGGTGCTATTCACCAACACAGACAAAGGTGGCAGTGTTGGCCATTTCAATATTTGTGCCATGAAGTTGATTTATTTGCATTCGTCTCTTCTTCATATCTAAGGAGTTTTGTTAGGCACTGAGTACCATTTTCCTTGTTACTAATGAAACTTTCCTTATTAATTTCTTTTATACAACTAATGTTACATTTCATTTTTTTTAATAGTTAGGTGAATGCTCATTAATAAATAGTTTAAAGAGTTCAAGCAATAATATTCACATAGAAAACAACTTAGCTCTATTTTTTATCCATGTACAATGTACATCTATTCTAGGTGTAAGTACTCTTGTGTTTTCAATATCCATACACTGCCTTCACTATACTTGTAATCATAAGTATTATATATCTATTCAACTAATATACTTTATTTATTTATTTTATATATACATGAAGTGGGATAACCTCCATTTATTTCATTTCTTTCATTGGTGTTTTCCTTGCAGTTTTATTTCGTGTTTAGATATGTGAATTCAAATAATTTGTCTGCATTCATAAATATTTTTTTCCTATACTATCTTTCTATGCCATAATTCTAGAATTTGTGTTCACATTTTACTTTTTTTTCCTTCAAGTTCATCGATGGAAGAATTCAATATTCATTTTTAAATATTTACAAATAATTAATGTTATTGTTATTTGTTTTATACTTGCATGTCACAATGAAGTGGACATGTAGCACTATTTAATGATGGAAATAAATATAGTTAAATTGAATAAAGGAGGTCAATTTAATTAAGTGCTTAGATGACTCTAGAAATCATTTCCCAAGATAAAAACACTTGATCATCTTTACATGATAGTAGTCACTTCTTAGGCTACCTACACTTAATTTTTGTTGATAACTACTTAATAATCAATTTCAAAGATAGTTACACATTACAAGGGTGACTATCCATTATAAAGTTGGTTACTTGAGAGGTTATCCATACCAAACTTAATAAGGGAGACCATCTAATGGATGAAGGTGACAATAAAGTCCAAGGCTAGTTATATTGATTCATAGAGCCCATCCAACGCATTACGGGTTATATTTTATTCCCAAGCAAAAAGTAAAAAGTTATTCCCATGCTAGGTACACATGTTGATGAAAATTATTGTTTGGGTTAGTTCGTGAAAAATATTGACAATGGAAATACCATTTGGATGCAAAAATTATTCAATTAATAGGTAAATGGCTATGTATAACGAGCGTCATGTCACCATTTTGATGATGGTGGTATTCAACTCCTTTGTTGAGTATTATTAATGAGGGTTATTATTATTGAATAAGAATGACATTGAATATCCATGCTATCAACTTTTAATGAGAACCATAGTTATTGAAACCTTTGTTAATTAGAAAAATTACTATTGGATGAGAGTGGTAGTTAATCCATGTGGTAACTACTATTAATAAGGAAAATTATAGTTTGGATGAAGGTGGTATGAATATATATGATACCTATTATTAAGGAGGGTGGACATGCTTTGATAGGGTGGTAGTTAATCTCTATGCTAGTTATCACCAATGACATCCTCTACTATTGGTGAGGTTATCTACCCTTAATGAGGTTGTCTCTCATTTAAATGAGAATTATATTCAATGAATAGGATAATCATTATTAATGAGGAGAAATATCATTATCAATTATCATTGTACGAGGATGCACATAGCCAATTCTTAGGTTGGCCTCCCTTAATAATCATAAGTGTAATTTGGACGAAATAGTTTTTAACTCCTAAACCGACTGTTCATAATGAGGATATTTATTGTGTAGATTAGAATGATACTTAATTAATATATGTAAATTATTATGAATGTGTTAAACTGGAGTTAATAACTTTACTAACAAGAGATGCATGACCTTAACAAAATTCTTAGAGGAATTTTTTTAGAAAGACGGTTAAATTAAAGAAACTTTGTTTTGGATATATGAAATGTGATAAGTACTTTTGACCCAATCACCTCATTGGATATAATTTATAAGGAAATTATTTCTTTAGGTGAAGGTGATTGTCATTTCCCATGCTAGTTAATATTAAATATACAAAACATAATTTTAACGATAGTGCTACTCAACTTAGAGGATAACTTGAGACTGAGTATATTTTGAATAGTAGTGGTCGTGAATCTACTTCTGATAAGAGCAAGTGTTTAGCCTACCTAATGTGATTGCTTGAATCATAATGGTAGATCAATGATGGTATTTCATAAAAGTGTGTCCTCATTTTAGTTAAGGAAATATCTATATGCCATAGTTAATAATGAATATATTATTAACATAAGTACGTGGAAGAACAAAATATGTTTTAGGTGACAAATTTGATATGAATCTAGAAAAACATTTAGGCATGATCCAAGATTGGTTGATGATGGAACTATTTTCTTAAGAGTTTTGTCCAATTTATTCACCCAAAGCCTTGAAAAATATAATATAGTTTGAGAGTTAAGGGATTTTTGACTTGTTATGTCATGAAATTTTGACAACAACAAATAAAATATTGTTACATCATTAGACAACCTTGGTGGAAAATCTATATGAGGCTATTTCTTTTTCTATAATCGCGAAACCACAAAGAATTAATGGAAATATATCTACATATGTAGATATTTGACAATACATATATACACATATAATCTCATTTAATTATGTACTACCAAGTTCTTATTGTTTTCAATTTTAAATAAACACATAAACACAAGTATTCTTGAGAACTCGAAATAGATGAGCATGCATATTGAAAATATTCACATCCTCAACAAATTGTGTTCAATTAAATATGAACATGACTATGAATATATCTAGTGGATAATTTTAATGATTCACCCATGGCTATCAATTTATATTGAATTTATTAATCATATATAACCCACATATATAATCCAATTCCTTAGATCTGCATATGAAATGTTTTTGACCTTGTCAACTTGACACCCTAGTGTCCCTCTTGTCATTAAAATTAATTTTGTTCAAAGGTCCCTAGTGATAGTTATAATTACTTTCTTCCCCTATTGCATACTTTCATTGGTTGATACGTCTACCTAGTTGTATTGTCATTTCTTAAACCAATGTTTGTTTACAATCCATTGGAGGGAAGTCGTAAGACTCTTAGTCATTATTTTACTTCATTACATATTGTCAAGTTGAATTCCATTAAAAATATCAGTAACTTTTATTCCATTAGATCGTTTAAGGAACACATCACTCTTCTTTCTCTAATTTATCTATCCTTACCAACACCAACTCATTAAAAATTGAGGTTTTATTTACAGGCCCACTACCTTGATTTTTGTTTCCGTTATTGGTGATTTACCTTACATTTACCATTGGATTTTTAGTATTGATCCATAATGGCATGGTGACTCCTATTAGTGTTCAACTTCAACACATACATTGTGTCATTTTGTACTAGAATCTAGGTATATGTTATCATTATTAGTGAGCCACCTTGCATATACAAACAAATTAGATCATTCATCACTAAACAAATGATGTCCCGCATGAAAAACTAAAACTCCCTAATCACATTATGCAGATTTGTACTCAATGATATAAATGTTTTAGATATATTTGAAAATTGAATACAATTATTGCTCTTATTTAACATTATTTTAATCCTCTAATTTGTCTTATCTTAGTGAACACTTTACATGTTCTAGACCCCATTTCAATGTTACTCCTTTGTTGTAGGACTATGCTCCCTACGGTGACATGGCTCCATCACAATTTCAAATAGAGATGACATTCATTTTACATATAATATGGACCATCCAAATTTATAGATCCCCCATCCTAGATTTTACATGAATGGATAATGACATAAGATTGTGGATGGTGACCTCATTGTGAGAACTAGTGTACCTTCTCAGTGCATTTGCAAATGTTATCCCTTTTCTTCATTGTTATGACTTTCATGCATTGTAGGCCCAGTGCCCTTTGACAAGGATGGAAAGAAATACATGCTACATTTCCTTTATATAATGTTCCCCTAACATCATAGAATATAGGGCATATGTTATCATATCAATTTCATATACCTATGAGACATAAGTTGAAATATCCTAACATAGTTCGTATCACCATTAAACACACTTAATATATATGTAAACACGTGTAATTTAGGCCAATTTCACACCACAAATCTAAGTAAAACTTGAAGAACTATCAACGGGTCCTATTAAATTTCGTTTTATTAGTCGTATGACTCATGCAATAATTCTACTAATACTCATGCAATCATTGTAGTATCATGATTTGAGCAATTTCATGGCCCATTAATACAAGAGGTAACTAACTTAAAAACATTGTAGGTGAAAGCTTGACCATATTGGTGGAACCTCCTCATTTAGTAGGAGGGTAATTTTTCCCCTCTTGATCAATCCAATGAAATGAGTTCACATAAATGAATCTTTTGAGTTCCCATTTAATTAACTCAACTACAATCCTGTCTTAGACCTATTACACCAATCTCTTCGATTCATTCTACAATAATTTATTGTGCTAAAGTAACATTGTCAACATTGTGTGAATGAGTCGTAAGTCACTTTCTTTCATTCACATTAATTAATTTTTCCTTGGTCCCATACTACCCAAGTTTCTCTTAAAAGCATTTGTTACAAAAGGGACAGTAGTGCTTGACTATTGCTTGACTATTGTTTCAATAGAGATATCCCATTGGAGGATACAAATAAACCTTCCATGGAGAAGGACTAAACATCATATCTATAGGCTATAATGTGGGTGATATTATTTTGTTTTGTACATTTCCATTTGCTTAATAAATCATTCATATCTCCCCCTCACATATCTTGTTTAATTGCTTAAATTTATATACTAAGTGGTTTATCAATAAGTATATATACATAATCATTTAAATTAATGAATTCAACGGCTTATTAGCTAGCTTATATGCATGAAGGTTAGTATTTTTTTCTTTAATTTATTTGTGTATTGGATATGACTTGAGTGTGTATTTAGAGACATTACATACACAAAAAGTAACCTAACACTTAAACCTTTAAAATTGTCACTATCATTTAAAAGATGAGCATCGTAGTCAAATTATATGGTATAAATATATATATTTAAAGGTGACTATAGTTTGGAGAATGGTGGTAGTGAATCCCTATAATAGCTAACTACTATAATTAATGGAAATTATTATCAATTAATAAAGGTAATAAAGATGGCAGTAGGTATCTATACTCATTATTATAAAGTTGAAAATCCATAGATATGTTTAAATAATTCTAAAAACATGTAATATGTAATGCTTTAAAAGAGTGATATAAAGGGGATAAGATGGCAATAAGTATCTATACTCATTATTGTAAAGTTGAAAATCAATAGACATGTTCAAAAAAATTTGAAAACATATAATATATGACACTTCAGAAATGTGATATGACAACCTTCACATATTATTCACATATTATTATCTATATTTTTAAAATAAAAAAAACCAATCTACATATACATATAATTATAAATAAATGCAATCCATAGTAAATATATATATAATATATAAATATATATATATATAATAATATATATATATATAATAATAATATTGTGAAGAGGTAATATATAGAAATTTCTATTATTAATATTTGAAAAATGGTGAAATAAAAATTCTATAAGAAAACCATTAATATCACTGTTTTAAAAACAGAATTTCGAAATGAAACTCTCAATCTCCAAATATGAAGAATAGTACTTATATGACACCTTAGCATACTTTGAGGCTATATGGGTATGACTTAAGAGTCTTGTGAATCCGAAAGCAAGTGCACTTACCGAGATAAATGACTGGAGACAACAATATTCTTGCCTTTCATCAAGTCTTCAGTCTAATACGACCGTGACTTTTGAAATTTTCATTGGACGCTGTGAATTAATGCTACCGAAACTCATTTCTCGCGTACGATGATGCTAAGTACTTTTGCAGCCAGTGGGTCTTTAGCAGAATCTTGGCATGGTAGGAGAGTTGGTAACGTTACGCGAGTAATGTTAATAATTTAAAATAAAAATTAATATGACGATAATAATAATTCATTTTCACTACAATTAATGTGTTTAATCGTATCGTTAATAAATTTATTAGATTTTAAATTTAATGTTATATATATTTTAAAGTAAGATATATTAGAATAGAAATAATAATTATTTAGAAGCTTAAATGCTATGTTACAGTAAAATATGTATTACTATATTTATTTTATATTACTATATGCATATTATGTATATTAATTTTTTTTGAAGAGTAAATTATTTATATAAAAAAGTAAGTTTAAATTGTTGTTGAGATTTAATTAGAAAAAAAGAAAAATAAATAATTAGTATTTAAATATAATTAAAATATAATAAAATCACGTATAATTTATTATTACGTTAATTCATTAGAATTTTCAAATTAATTTATTAAATTTTTATATTTATGTTCACATAACATAAAATATAATATTTAAAATAAATATTATTTATAAATATTATTTAATTTTTTTAGTTAAAATGATTTTATATATTTAAAAAAACAAGTTAATTTTGCATTAGGTTTATAACAAAGTTTTAGAAGGAATAATTGAAATCTTCTACCATTTATAGTAACTGCAGTAACTGAAAATTACAATAATATTTCTTATGAATCATGTATTCCTTCATGGTATACACTTAGGGAACTTCTAAACACCTACTTATTGCCCTCCTAAAAGCCACAATATCCCTACCAAAGTTTTCTTAAATCTAGAGAACTCATCCATTAGCAAATGAACCAATACAAGAGAATAACCACACCTTGTTTCTGCAACTTGTGTTTATCCTCTTGTCCTCATTCTTTATTCCCTATTTTGAAACTTTTATCCTCTGATTAGGGATGAATGTAACTACAGTCACAACCCCTTAAACTTGGTCTTGTATGATGCCCAATCCTATGACCTGTCTTCCCAAACAGACCTCACTTTCTTGTTGTCTCTTGTGTCACTTCTAGCCCTCCTATTTAGCCTATCGCCCCCTCCAAAAGTAACCTACAAGACTAGAATATGTAACTAGGGAATCATCTAGTACTTCAAAAATCTTCCTTAGTAATAATCACCCTCAAACCAGGCACATAGCTTCTATACCATGCCTTTCTTTGTCGATGGCTTCTACTCCCATATCTGACATGCAACTACAAGAGATTTAACCCAAACCATACTCCTTTTCTTACCTTTGCAAGTCTCCTTAGGTCTCAACTACCTTAAAGGTATATCTACCTTTAAATTTTTCTCATTGGATGGTGAATTGATCCTCCAATAATTTTCTATTTATATGCCTTCTTGATCCAATGTCCAATCCTTCAAAGGGAATCCTTAAATGGGGATGACTTGAATATTAGGAAAATTAGCCCACTTAAACATATAAAATAATAATATCTCAAATTATATAACTCTTATCTTGGTGCTTGAAGCAACACCTTGTTCCTCTAAGGGTTCTCTTCCATCTCCATGTGTCAAGTATCCAAAATGCCATATGGGTGCACACCCACAACTTTGGGTGCAAAGCCCACAACTTCAGTTTTCTTGCCCATAATTGCCATGTTGGTCAAATGGTATATTGATCATGGATGTTCAAATCACATGTCAAGAGATAGGAGAAAATTTCACTTTTTGATAATAATTATAAGTGGTCATGTTATTTTTCAAAGGGAGTGAACCAGCGAGAGTATTGGCAAGTGGCAAGGCCAACCTTGGTTAAAATAGGACCAATGTAGAAGATATATGGATCGTTGAGGGTCTTAGGCACAATATTATAAGTGATATCCAAATGGTGGATGGAGGTAAGGAAGTGGTATTCAACTCCAAAGGTTCTTTCATCTAGAAAGAAGAATCAAAGAGAGTGATATTTAACAGGGTTAAGACATGTAACAATGTTTATGCATTGAAGGGAAGAGTAAGAAAATAAAGGAGATCAAAGAGGAACTCTCCATATTTCGATTCAAAGTACAAGAGATGGACACATATTGCAGTCTGCTCTTGCTTGATAGATATTTTATAATTCAAAATGAATGTGAGGCCTTCATTGGCCCACAAGGGAGTACATGGCACACCTTGTTTTGCATGCACTTGCAATGCGATGTTAATGATGCTTATATCTTTGATGGTGATTTCTTGATGATGCATTTTTACTACTCACGTTATTGTGATCACGAGATTTTCTACTCTGATGAGTGGACATGGCACATGTTCATGGGGAGAACTTCATATGCTTCCAATATTTCAGTGCTATTTATGGCATCATGGCTCCTTGGAAGTGTTTACTATATGTTCCATGCTATGTGCTTAGTGAGAATAAGTTTGTTGCATGAGCTTGATTTTTGGTTGTGCATGGATAATATGCAACATATGCGGTTGGATTGTACCATGCATTTTGGTTTGATGATATCATACATGTGTTGGTGTCATCGAGATTAGTACAATGATGGTGCATGATGCTTATATTTATGAGGATGTTTTGCTAATATGATATTTTTGTTGTCACTACATCATTATATGCTTGTTTTTGTTTCCATTTCAGTTTATATTGTAAAGATTCATGCCACATATGATGATTGTTGTTCTCCTATTTTTTCCCATAGAGAGCTGATATATTGGATTGATTGATGTGTTATATTTCCGACTCATGGTGTTGCAATATGTTGTTGGTTCATGATGTTGATGATATATGTTGTTGTTGAGCCACTATACATTTTTATGTGTTGGTGAATACTATTGATGATATCTCGATTTCATGGTTGATGATTTGGAGAGGTTAAAACATGTATCTTATGTGATTTATATTGATGTTATATTGTTTTCATAAAGAGAACATCTTGTTGATCATATGATCTATGTGCTTGCACTGATGAGAGGGTTTTATGACACTCATAGTCTCACCGTGCATGTGTCATGCATAAAGTTTTGAGCCATGATTGGCATGTGTATAGTGAGTTATGAGAGTTACTCTAGCTTTGTATTAGTTGTTGGTAGTGTCAGTACAACCATGCATTTAATGTATTATTCATGTATAATCTCATATTTATCATGAAGAGATAATCTAGAGTAATTAATGCATTGAGAGAGAGTCATGTCAGTCATGGTTCAACCATATATATGGGATTATGTTGTCATTATACAATCATGTGTTATCATCTTAGAATCCATGTGATAGGGTCATGAAGCCTTGTACTCTTTCTCATATCATTGGGTCATAGTCATTGTTCCATGTGGAGTAGCCTCTAGCATATGTTAAGGAAGCATTTACAGGGATATATGTCAATTTACATTTAGCCATGGATATGTTTTCATTCCATGGAGTATGGTTAGTCATGTTATGTGATCCTGTCATCATATATTTTCTATCACCATGTATTCCTCAAAGGATGATATACTTTCTCATAGGAGTGAGAGACGTTGGTTCTAGATAGTCATTGTTGTTACTTATCTATGAGTTTTTTTTGTTGAATAGTTTATTGTGGAGAGAATGCATTTGTTATTGTTGATTCAGAGTTGCTTGGATATATGTTGTTGCTGGTATAGATTTGATCAGAGTTTCTACTACTAGTTGGTCACATTATGCTTCTAGTGTCACATGTTAGTGATTTGATATGCTGCTACTATTATTACATGGATTATGCTTCTACTATTTGAGGAGAGAGAGCATGTGTTTCACTTTTTGTTTTTGTTGCTTATTACCATGCTACCATAGAAGTTATATACTTTACTATTGTCGATTTGAGATATATGTATATTGTTGCTCTAGTGTGTTGCTGATGTTAGGGTCAAACACTAACCCCCTTATTTATGTAATAGGATCGAGTCATAGATATAGTTAAGTTAAGAGTCAATAAAGCCCATATTAATAATTGTAAGTGGTTAACCCACATTTAATGAAGGGACCACAGTTAGTTGCAAATGGGCCATCGTATTAGATAGATGGTATTAATAAGAACCATGGTGTTGCCCCATGGTATTGCATGTATGAATCCTATATAAAGGATAGAGACTCCCCTCGAGGAGCATCGTGTCTTATTTTGTAATTGAGCTCAGCTCTATTAGAGGTTTCCCCCTCAAAGAGGCAAGTGAACAGTACTTTCTGAATAATAAAATACTTGTTGTTATTCCTCATTTTTGTATGTTTTGGGTATATTTATTTGCATATTTGGTATTCTGGTATCGTCTTGTAGGTTAAGAGCATAACAAGTGGGATTAAAGCTATAACAAGTGGTATCAGGGCACTTTCCAGGGCCGATGGGATCTCCAATTTTTAGCAAAAAATTCTTTTAGCTAGAGATGTGTTCCCACATCTTTAAACCACAGGATCTATCGTTGAGCGCATAAACCTATGGATTTTGGGAGGCACGCACACAGGAAATACAAGAGGTGGTGACACTTGTTGGACTCCCTTGTAACTCCTGTGGCTACCCCGTTGAGTAGTAGCGCATTAGATAGAACCGTGCACGTATTGTCTTCAAAGTACCCTCTAGGTATATCAGAAGCCCCCTAGCTCCCTTGAAACCTCACCATAGATAAACCGTTGGTCATCCTGCTGCTACAGTACACCGAGAACAACACTCAGAGAGATTACTTGCACGTAGGATAGGGCAATCGGATTGTACGGCTAATGGTATGGTTGATCCTCCTTGGTTAGTGCCATGAAAAATTGGGTCGAATGCTACTATTAGACCCTTATACATATTACGATTTGTAGCACCTCACACTCCTGAAGACCATATTTCCCTCTCTATCTCTGGATCATGCATAATCTTTTCCAGATCAGATCTCATAGGTGGGGTTTTGTTGCAGCAACAACAATCAGTTCTACCATTCAGATCCATCAGATTCGCCATCCAGATCTAGCAGTTTGGGCTCTATAGCCGTCGCAACAATCAGATCTTCCATTCAGATTTGACTAATTGTGTGGCTTCCTATACCTGGGCATGATTTTCGCAGGACTTTAGGGTAGCATTGACATTTCTAGGATTCAGCTACTGCAGTATTCCTAAGTCTGAGACCCCCCCAGGGATGCTTATTTGAGACTTAGCCCATAAGAATTAGGCAAATGAGCTGAGCAAGGTATTACCATTCAATTGTTAGTGCCAAAAATTTTGGCCAGTCCCAAATTTCAAGTACATCAGATCGTGCATGGTACAAACTAGAGCTCAAGCTATGGCTAATGAGAGGATTGACAACCTTGAATCACAATTGAAAGATGTCATGTTGCAACTAAAGAACTTAAATGAAACACTCTCAAAGGGCAAGGTGGAGGAACGCGTGGAGGCATATATTGGTAATGAAAACATTGAGGGCAAGTCTAGCCAGTCTCTTCACCTCTTTGGCACCCACCAACAATCCCATCCATGACCACCCAAGTTGGACATGTACAAATTTGATGGCTCTCACATGGCCGCATGGATAGCACAAATGGAGCAATATTTCACACTAAATTACATCCTGGATGATGCAACTTAGCTTAGTGTGGGTATCATGTACTTGGACAATGAAAGATGGCAATGGTGGCAATGGCATCAATGTTGCTATGAAAGGCCCTTAACTTAGCAGACATTCAAAAAAGCTCTTACGTATCGCTTTGACTATGACTCTTATGTTTTGGGTCATCTCACTAAGCTCTAACAAACATGAACAATGAACAAATATATTACAGCCTTTGGAGCCTTAGCTTTCCGCATTGGAGGTCTAGACGATGAGTTATACGTGGAATTTTTTGTCAGTGGTCTCAAAGAAGCCATACAATCCCACATCTAATTGCACCACCCTAGCTCATGGCTAAGTTCTTGCAGGATAGCTTGTGAAGTAGAATTTGCATTAGGGGCCCAATCCAATCACCAAAATTTCATCTCCAAGGGTTGCCCTATACAAGCTCAAAGCACTACCCAAACACTCAAGGTTCAAAAGGTGTCACTAGTAGAAATGGTGGAAAGAAGAAATCAAGGATTGTGTTACTATTGTGATGAGAAATACTACCCCAGGAATAAATTTAAGGAGCCGAAATTCTTTCAAATTGATGCTACTGATCACAGTTCATGAGAGGAAGCCCCACCGCTTGAGGAACCAGAGAAGGAAGAGGAGGACAACCAGTAGGACAATGTATCTGAAGAACCCGCTATCTCAGTGCATGCTTTGGCAGGGATTTCTTCTCCCCTAACTCTCAAAATTAAAGGTTTTATTAAGCATCTCTCAGGAGTAGTCCTGATTTATAGTGGTGGTACACATAATTTTATCCATCAAAGAGTCGCAGAAGCAGTGCATTGTTTTGTCCAAGTAGTTTCTAACTTCCAGGTCCAAATTGCTGATGGGGGGATAATGAAATGTGGGGGCTACTGTGAAAATGTGAAACTTCAAATGGGGGATTATCAGTTAAAGACCCACATGTTTGCCATACACATGAGAGGGTGTGACATTGTCCTAGGTGCTGAATGGCTTCATACACTTGGCCCAATCACAATGGATTTCCAGGAGTTATATATGAGCTTTAAGCAGAAAAACCACACACATACCCTCCACGGACTCCAAGCAAGAACTCCCTCTATCATCAACTCACATCGGATGGAAATTTTTTTAGGAAAGGGCCACCATGGAGTTATAGCCCAATTTAATGCCATCCAGGCCTTCAAACCCAATTCTTTTCGTATTCATCATGAGATGCAACAGATCTTGAACAACCATCTGCCAATCTTTGACATGCCTCATGAGCTTCTACCCTCAAGAGGGGAACATGATCATAGCATTACTTTGGTCCCAAGGGCCCAACCACCAAATGTGCACCCATATAGATATTCATTTTCCCAAAAGAATGAAATTGAAAAAATAATCAAGGAACTCTTGGAAGCAAGCATCATTCATCCCAACATTAGTCCTTATTCATCGTCGGTGGTCATGGTGCTCAAGAAATATGGGGAATGGCGTATGTGTCTAGAATTCAGGGCCCTCAATAAGTTGACGGTCAAAGATAAATTTGCCATCCTAGTTGTTGATGATTTGATGGACGAACTAAATGGGGCTCAATTCTTTACTAAGCTCGACTTTCGCTTGGGCTATCACCAAATTCGCATGAAAGAAGTCAACATTCCAAAGACTGCTTTCCAAACTCATGAAGGCCATTACGAGTTCCTGGTCATGCCATTTGGTCTTTATAATGTCCCATCCACTTTTCAGAGCCTTATGAACCACTTGCTCAAACTGTATCTCAAAAAATTTGTCCTTGTTTTCTTTGATGACATCTTCATCTACAGTCACACCTGGGCCACACATCTTCAGCACATAGATCAACTCTTGCAACTGCTCTGCAGACATAAATTATTTGTCAAGATGTCCAAGTGCTCTTTTGGCATGGAAGAAGTTGAGTATTTGGGCCACAATGTGGGGCGTGAAGTTGTCAGGGTGGACCCCAAAAATATCTAGGAAATGCAGGATTGGCCTCAACCAAAGACCTTGAAGAGCTTGAGAGGATTTTTGGGTCTTACACACTACTATCACAAATTTTTCCAAGATTATGGTCGCATTATTAGGCTCCTCACTCAAATCCTCAAGAAAAATTCATTCCTCTAGAATGATGAAGCACAACAGTCCTTTATAGCTCTCAAACATGCCATGTGTTCCACTCCAGTCTTAGAACTACCTGACTTCACCAAATCTTTTGTGATTGAATGTGATGCTTTTGGTATGGGTATTGGGGCGGTCTTAATGCAGGAAGGTTAACCCTTGGCCTTCATGAGCCAACAACTAAGTGGGGAGAATCTAGGACAATCTACCTATGAGAAGGAGATGATGGCCATCTTACATGCAGTAGATACCTAACGACCACACTTATTGGGGCGACGTTTCCAAATCCACGCAGGCCATCAAATCCTTAAATAGTTTTTGGAGCAATGCCTATCCTCACCACAACAAAATAAATGGCTCACCAAAATGCTGGGATGTGATTATGAGATAATTTACAAGAAAGAGCACGAAAATATTGTAGCAGATTCGCTATCCTGCCAATTTGAGGAGGAAAGTACCGTGCCCACAATTTCCCCTCCCATTCTAGAATGTATTGAAGAGGCTGGCAAGGAATGGTTTTCACATCCCTGACTCTCGTAGCTCATTAAGAAATTGTAGGTGGATCCAAATTCCACAGCGGGCTACTTGTGGTAGGATGAGATTCTTTGCTACAAGGATAGAGTTGTAATATCACCAAAATCCACCCTCAAAAGCCACATTTTGGTGGAGTTGCACTCATCTCCCACTACAGGACATTTAGGTTTTTATAAGAATTATGCTTGCACTTGAAGATCATATTTTTGAAAGCCATGAAAAAGGACATTCTTAATTTTGTAGCTGAATGTGATGTCTGTGAGCACCACAAAGGAGAAACAATCAAATCCCCAAGCACATTACAGCCATTTCCCATCCTGGCCGCAATCTGGATGGAGGTTTCTATGGATTTCATTACAAGTCTTCCAAAGTCAGGAAACAATTCAGTCATCATGGTGGTTGTGGACATACTTTCTAAGCATGCTCATTTTTGTGCCCTACCCCAACCTTTTACACTGACTTTGGTCGCTCAATCTTTCATGGATCAAATCTTCAAATTGCATGGCATGCCCACTTCCATTGTGTTTGAACGCGACTCGATATTCACTAGTAACTTTTGGCAGGAACTCTTCCGGCTACAATGTACCCAACTACAGCTCAATACTTCCTATCGTACACAAACTGATGGTCAAACTGAAGCAATCAACAAATGTCTGGAGACCTACCTTAGGTGTTTCACTTCAGAAAAGAAACATCTTTGGATACAGTGGTTAGCTCTAGCTGAATCGTGGTATAACACCAACTATCATGCCACCACCAAAATGACTCCATATGAAGCAATTTATGGTCAACTCCCTCCTTCCACTACTTCTTATATCAAGGGATGCTCAAAGGAACAAGCAATGGATCAACTCCTACAGAACCACACAAACATGCTGGCCCACCTTAGAGAGAATATTCATCAAGCCCAAAACCGCATGAAGCAATGGGCAAATCAACATCACTCAGAACACCATTTTTAAGAAGGGGATTAGGTGTTTTTGAGGCTGGAGCCATATAAGCAAACACCACTCAAAGACAAGGGTTTTCATAAATTATCTCCAAAATTCTACGGACCATATCAAATACTTTAGCGCATTGGAGAAGTTTCATATAAGCTAGCTTTGCCACCCACTGCAAAAATCCATCTAGTATTCCATGTCTCATGCCTCAAGAAAGTGATTGGGAACCATTGTAGAATTAAAACCAGTCTACCTAAAGTGGATGAAGAAGGGTCAATGTAGCTCCAACCTAAATAGGTTCTTGACACATTAGAAGGGCACCTGCGTGGCCACATGATCAAGGAAGTCCTTGTCAAGTGGAAAGACACCTCTCCAGAAGATGTAACTTGGGAACTAGCCACTATCCTTCAGCAGTTTCCATAGCTTCAACCTTGAGGACAAGGCTATTCTTATGGGGGAGGGCATGTTAGGGTCCAACCCTAACCCCCTTATTTATGTAATATGATCGATTCATAGTTATAGTTAAGTGAAGAGTCAATAAAGCCCATATTAATAATTGTAAGTGGTTAACCTACATTTAATGAAGGGACCACAGTTAATTGCAAATGGGCCATGGTATTAGATAGATAGTATTAATAAGAACCATTGTATTGCCCCATTGTATTGCATATATGAATCCTATATAAAGGATAGAGACTCCCCTCGAGGAGCATCGTGTCTTATTTTGTAATTGAGCTCAGCTCTATTGGACGTTGCCCCCTTGAAGAAGCAAGTGAACATTGCTTTCTGAATAATAAAATACTCGCTATTATTCCTCATTGTTATACGTTTTGGGTCTATTTCTTCACATATTTGGTATTATGGTATCGTCTTGCTCATTAAGAGCATAACAAGTGGTATCAGAGCTATAACAGTTGAGTGGGTATAGCTTCTGTCTAGGGCGAGTTTAGTGCACATATTTTTCAAGTATATGGGGTACTGTTGTTTCCTTTCAGTCTTGTACTCCGTTTTTTATCACCTACATATGATTTTGAGTGGAGTTTATGTTTTTGTTTATTGATCCCATTACACGGAGAGGAACACATATCACTTATCCCTTACATGTTTAGCCCTTTTCCATTGATGTCAAAGGGGGAGAATGTGAGGATGAGGATTTGTTTTTAGAGGAAATCCTTAGGTTATTGTTTTAGTTAGGGTTGCAATCAATGCGAAAGGGGGAGATTTTTGGCATTGATGTGCATTTTTTGTTGCAGATGTGTCGCTAGTTGGTATTGATGTCAACCTAGGTGTTTGGGTTGCAGGTGACTTGGATATGCATGACAATGTTTGGCTATAGGTGGCTCATGTCTAGATGATATGTAGATTGTTCTTGGAATGTCAACTAGCTTGGACTAGCTTGAAGATGTTATGATCTTCTTGATCATGTTGCTGCATACAAATGTCGGTGGCTACAATAGGGTTTATAGTTGAGGAGAGTTACTGATTAGGTCTCCATGTCGTGGATGAGGTCCACATGTTGATGTTATGACATATAGGGCTTGAGGAGGACTTGACATGGATGTGTGGGTGTTGGAGGATGTAGCACAAGTACTGGAGCTGCATATTAATGCTAGTGATGTTGTGGAGAGGTTTTATGGGCCAATTGGCCTAGATGTTTAGTTGTTGGTTAGCATCCTAGAAAAACTAGTTTCACTTGTAATGTTGTTGGTAATATGGAAGTGTATTGGTGAAGTGTTACAAAGGTGTCAGTGACTTCTAGAGGTCCTATAAAGGCTTTTCAAGCTCTGGAAGAAGGTTGAGTAGGATCTGAGTTGATTTAACTAAGTTATGACCATCCTCCACCCCAGTCACATAGGCGAAGGGTCATGGGAGTGACTGAAAATCTCCAGTCACTGGCAAACAGGTTTGTGGGAGTGATGGAGGTGCTCCAATCGAATCTGTGATGTGTTGTGCATATGATCGAGGTTTTTCATGATAATTTTTATGCAATTCTCACACAACTTAGCTAATTTCATTACTATGGCAATTTTTATGATCGAAATTTTCCAAAAATAGGTTGTATAAATTCATGGGGTCTCTATAACCTTATCAAGGCCAAAGATATCAAAAGGATAGTGGAGTTAGTGGTTGATTTTTTCAAGGAGCCTATCTCAATCAAATCTAAAGAGTGTGAAAATAATTGTTTAGTGCTCCATAATATGTAGCATTTACTGAGTTAATCATCACAGATAAATGATAAATAGAGGAAGGATTTAAGTCTATTTGGTCCATTGTCTTGAGAGTGTGAGATCATGACATTCTGAGGGCCTTTCGAGTGAGTATATATTGCACCATATGCTTACATTTTTTTACAATGTTTATCATTGTATTGTGTGCATAAGCAAATATAGATTCGAGAATAAGATTCATATTTTATATGTTGATTTTGTTTATAAATGGGAAGCATGTGGTACGTTAGAGGGAAGATATTTTTCTAGTAGAAGATAATAAATAACCCTCTCCAGGGAAAAAATTTTAATTCAGATTTGCTGAGCAGAATGATGGAGTTCTTGGGTTGCTCATGTTAAGAAAATTAGGAATTCAGTTTGAAAATATATGAAAACTGATTAGCATGGAGGAAGTGAAGGCATGAAGGCTTTAGAGTAGACAATGATTCAATATATTCAGAAGAAGGAACAAATTCCTCCATACAGTTGATGTTGGACAGTCTAATGGATGTTGGTTAAGGATCATTGGTCGTGGGTGGTTACAGCGAATAGATTTGCATAGATCCACGAGAGAAACATATTTCCTATCTGATAGGTTCCAGCATACTGTTAAGAAATCTGGGTCTTCCATATCATAGTTGTAATCTAATCTATGTAAATTTGTTCAGAATATTAATAAAAGAATTGAGCACTGCAACAAGAGCAAGGTGGTTTTCTCCCGAAAGGGTTTCCATTAGAAATACTTGTGTTCTTATGCATCCATGCTTGTGTTGATATATGTCATGGTTATTATTCTTTTATTTTATTGTTTGTTACATGTTTTCTAAATTAGTCTTGTGGGTGTGTGTTGCAAATTGGTAATCTAGCAATAAGATTGAAAATTGATATAAATGTCATCACTACTAATTCACCCCCCTCTCAATGGTGATTTGGTTTCCAGCAGAAACATTTATTTCATGATGCGACTATCTCACAGAAAATAGTAAATAGGAACAAGTTGAGCTTGAAACATGTTTCATTAACAATCCAAAGGGGTGCTTGGTGCAACATTTATAGCATTACAACAATATTTGACCTTAGCTCGCAAGCATAAATCTCATAATATTGCAACAACAAAAAGAAACTAATAAGGACTCAATCAAAACCTAAAAAACCAATGTGAATCCCTTTAGTATATGCCTATTTATACATCGTTACATAAAATTTGATACCATGGGTAGTACTAGGGAAAACAATTACCATGGGCACTACCATGCGTAAACACATTACACTCAATAGTCTTGACCAAATCAAACTTGGTAAGTATATGTAATCAAACTTAACAATTTTCACCCATTCACATAATATGCTACTCCTTTCCCTATGGTTCTCCTTTATAAGCTATTTTTTCACACACCTATTTACACGAAAAAATTGTGTGTCATTTCTATATGTTCTTTCTGCTCAACCTTTATGTGTGGAATTCCTAAACAGTCTAAAAATTGTTGATAAATGCAGTAGAAATTCACAATTTGATTTTTCCTTGATTAAATTGAGAAAACTAAAATTTCCACAACAACATACAACTTGGATGCAATTATCTTGTGTGACATGGCTTGTGTCACCTAGTTTGCTTTGTAAATTCAATTTGGAGGAGCTAGAATTTAGTTAAGCATTTGTGGTTTCTAATTTGTAGCAATCAAAGTTATTTATCTCAAGTGGATTTTAGTTAAACTAGTTCCAAATATTGGAGTAACTAGTACAAGGTCAGTTGTTCAATGTGACTTTAGTCTAGCTCAATGATCATCTAGTTAAATGATCAATCAACCCAAAATAGCTAGTGCATCTAGAGAATTCAAGTTCCCCAATTGTGTTGGATATTCCAAGGTAATGTAAGACCAGTTGTAGACTAGCCTTGAGTGTACAAATGTTGCATGAAATTTAATGATCAACCTTGGGAATTGTACAATCCATTTTGGAGAAATTCCCAAATAATAGGGACCTAATTTCTTAAGTAATTGTGCAACGAAATATGGGCTTAAGTCGAGGGATAATTTGACTAAGTCTAGGTCAATACTTTGTGCATGTGTGTCATTTCATATTGCATGTCTTAAATTTTTGTTATATATTGTGAATTGAATTCCACATAGAAGTAGAGTATGTTTGTGTATTTTTTTCAAATGGATTTAAGTTACATTTCATTATTGCTGCTGATTTTTATTTGCACCCACTTTATCTTGTTGCTATTCTTTTTTATTTTCTACTCCTGTTGTTTTCGCTAAGTTTATTTAGTTGGAACTATATCTAGACCCTAGACTACATTAAAAAATTATTGGGTTCCTTATATTCAAGTACTTTTGACGTTGTCTCTTCATCACATCCCAAACCATTCTTGATATGAGGGGATCTTTGTACACTTAGAATTTCGTCCAACTTACTATATCCTTTGATAAGTTTCTAATGTAGGCCGATTTGTGTCTTACTCTTTTCTAAGTGAGACTACCTCTTCCTCGATCAATTCACATTACTTATGTTTTTCTTTCATATGTTTTAGCTAAGTATCTTTAATCTTATTTGCTTCCTTGATTTTTAGAAGAAAAAGTGCCAAATGTTTAGTGATACCCTTTTATTTTTCAAATTTTCCCAACATACCTTTCTACATATTATTCCTTTTACTTAGCATTTTAATTTATTCTAAATCATTAATCAGTTCATCATACAAATATACTTCAACCACTTCTTCATCAAACTTTACATGTTGTTTTTGTAATGTGTCTAAATCCATGATCATAGACTCTTTTGTACATCCTCTAGATTTGTCCTCATTAGAGGATTTTTCATATTTATCTTCTGCGTAGGTACTATCATCTTGAATATAGAAACTTTTATTTTTTATATTATTATCTTTTTATACTTTTCTATATGTATCCTTGTGTTCATGTTCATTATTATTTTTTTTATGGAATTTTAGATGCATAATGACGTACTCTACAACATTATAGCATTTCAAAAGCCAACTTACCTTTGTAGTTTCCCAATCCTCTCTTAATTTTTTTACAATAAATATCTCCTGTTCATGAGATCCACAACTTGAGTCATCTTGATCTTCTATAGACATTTTGTCGGCTTTCAAAGTAATCCCATTTGATGCAGTTTTGATTTATGTAGTCCTAATTTCATAGGGAATCAATGTTCCAAGAAATTGATTAAATAATAGAGTGTTGAGCTCACACATTTCCTCAACGATTATTGAGCTACAAACAAATCACTCATTGTTTCGTCTAAGTCCTCTTGTTCTATTGACTATTTCATCCACTCAAAGGAAGAATTTTTATATTTTCTCATCCTCATGCATATTAAATTATTCAAATTGCATTATATAGCCTTGAAGTTTATCATTTTTTACTTTACTATCTCTTTCATAAGAACTACTCGTCTTGTCGCATATTTCCATGGTAATGGTCCATTGCATACCTTTAACCAAATCATATTCACGGAGTCTAGTAAGGATTGCGTTATTTACTTTAGAATTATAAGTGAATTAAATCTTATCATACTTTTTAATCATGATAGATGGATTTTTGTAGTAATTATGTACCATGTCCTAGACATCTACAATAAGAAACTTTAAGTAAGTGCTCATTTTTTCCTCCCAAAATGCATAGTTTATTTCAGTAAAGATATGAAACTTAATGGTGTTACTTCCATTATGGTTAGAAATTATCTCAAATATAAATTGAAGGAACTTGGATGTAATACCAATTGTTATAAACCACGAAAATACTGAGACGGTGGTTGAATCAGTATTTTAACAATTCTAAAAATTACTTGTTAAAAGTAAAAATAATCATATACAAAGTACTAAATAGAAGCACATAAATCTCATAAAGTCTGGACACAAGATATTAACATCGAAACCCAAATGGGAAACATCATAATTCATTTTTTATTATGATGCAAAATAAACCTCCAACTTCAAATTATGTCAATTTGCGTAGGCTACAACCTATAGAAGGCTCCGATCCACTTTTTCTTTT
This sequence comes from Pinus taeda, assembly GCA_000404065.3. Classification (NCBI taxonomy): domain Eukaryota; kingdom Viridiplantae; phylum Streptophyta; class Pinopsida; order Pinales; family Pinaceae; genus Pinus; species Pinus taeda. The sequence goes on from APFE031021172.1 coordinate 21,731, forward strand.
ACAATCACCAGCCTGTGAATTTTTATAGAAACCAACCTAAAGGAAGCACCAAATCCCTTTTGTGCAAGTACCTACTTGGACAACCTTTCAGATCATTCTTTCATAAATTTTCAAACTCATACTTCAGGCCTGCTTTTCCTGAAATATTACCTCACCAATTTCCCCTTCTCAAATCCACTCTTCATCCCAACACATACCTCTCTATCTATATTCATGTATTCATTCTCTTCAATGTTGTCATTTCTTATAAGGCTTTACAAATGCTTCTATTCTTAGCTCATTTTCTATTTTAAATGTTATATTGCAATTAGGCTTTATATATATTTTAGATTAGTTATTGTCCCCACTATTCCTTCGGCTACTCTCATCTTTGACTTCTTCAATTGTTCAATTAGTTAACGCATACTTCAATAGTTTTATTCCTGGCTTTCATATGAATAACACATTAATGTTACCTATTAAAAGAAAAATTAACACTTCTTCAACATGTTTTTCCAAATTGGGTGTGTAGAATTCAATTTTTAATTTTCTAAATTTGGTGCCCAAATGACAAAATTCATTCTTAGCATCTACTACTCCTTTTCACATATGACCACAAGCCCCAAATTTTAGGGCTAAGTATAAAAATTGTGTTTCATAACAGGCCCATAAGACCACATCACAAGACCATGTTATTAACTATCTAAAAGAAAAAAAATCTATTGATGTCATGATAACATCAGCGTCCCATAAGGTGTCTTTTGTATGATGCCATGTGTTACCCTAAATTAGCCATTTTGCTAAGAAAATATCCCAATGTAGCCTACCATGTGTCACCTGTTGTGCTTTGCAACATGTCTACTAATGTATAAACTACATGTCGCCCATCCTATTTCATCATTGAACAAACCAACACCTATGTTGCATTGGCACATCATCACCAATTAGAGGAGAAGCCCATTATTGTTATTGTTGTACACTTACATTATTCTTTTCATGTAGGCTTAGATTATATTGTAACCCCTTAGTCTCCTATATGTCGAAAGGAGGTCTTGTCATTTCTATCATCCAATAACTGTTCACTGATGTAATGTAAAGGAGGTTCCCCCCTCAAAGTGGATACATTTTAAGTAGTTGATCTATATTTTTGTGAGTTTGTTGGATAACATTTGGAATCGGTTTGTATCGTATAGATGAATTTGTTCTTGTAAAGCAACGACAAACTTACCTAATGGGAAGACATTTCAAGGTAAAAATAGATCATGATAGTCTTACATAATTTTTGGAACAAATACTATCTTTAGAAGAGAACAAAAAATGGGTGACAAAGATGTTGGGTTATGACTTTAAAATCATCAACAAGAAAGGGAAGAAAAATGTTGTTGCAGATAAACCCTAAAGAAAGGATGCAGATGTGGAAGCATTACATTGTGCCATTTCTATTGTCTAACCTGAGTGGATAAACGAAACAAGGGATGAATGGAAGAATGATGAAGAGTTGTGGTCACTCATTCAAAATATGTAGTAAGATCCATGTACATTTGATACATTTAAATGGAAAAATGATTCATTATGGTACACATATTGCTTATATCTTTGTAAGAATTCCTAACTCAAAACAAAATATTCTTTTGGAATTTCACACCTCTCCCTTAGGAAGGCACTCATGATTTTTTAAAACTTACCATAGGGTCAAGAAGGTTTTTCTTGGGGGTGGCCTCAAATTTTATTTTTAGACATTTGTGGATTTTGTTTTTCTCCAACAATATAAAGTTGATAAAATTTAGACCCCGTTTTTGTTACAAACTTTAGCCATTGCAAGTCAGCATTGAGAGGAGGTCTCTATAGATTTTATCATAGGTTTACCCAAGTATAGATGAAAGAGTGTCATCATGGTTGTATTTGATAGACTTACCAAGTATATACAATTTTTTGCATTATCTAATGCTTTTAAATCTAGTACAGTTGCTACTGCATTTATGGAAACAATTGAAAAGTTTCATGGAAATCTAAAGATTATAGTAATTGACATATATCCAATCCTCATTGGAAATATTGGGACATAATTATTTTCTTGGATTGGTACTCCATTAGCTCATAGATCAACTTATCATCCTTAATCAGACGGGAAAACAGAGATAGTGACTTGCTTTTTGGAAGCACATCTTCGTTATTTTTTATCTGATAAATAAACACAATGGGTCAAGTGGTTACCTCTAGTTGAATGGTGGTATAAAACTTCCTTCCATATTATAGAAAAAATGAACCCATTTATGGAACTTTATGGATATCCTCCACCATCCATGACATCATCTTTAAGAGAAAGTTATAAGGTTCAAGCAATTTAATATCACATCGAGCATCAGCAATAAGTGCTCCAACTCTTAAAGGATAACCTCACTCTGGCACAGAATTGAATGAAACAACAGGAAGATAAACACCAGAATGAAAGAAATTTTGATGTAGGTGACTCAGTTTTTTTACAGCTACAACCATACACACAAATGTCCCTCGAGCAAGCTATTAAGGATAATAAATTATAACCCAAGTACTACGGTCCTTACAAGGTGTTGCAAAATATTTGTACTATGGCATACAAATTTGAGTTGCCTGCATCTTCCTATGTACACACAGTTTTCCATGTTTCATGCTTAAGGAAGGTTATCGGTGACACGATTCTAGTTAAAACAGTCTTTCCAGAAATTAATGAAGAAGGAAAAATCATATTTGAGCCTAAACAAGTCATAGAAATAAGAACCTTACAGCTACAAAATCGATCAATTTCAGAGTATATTATTAAGTGGTAGAACTTACCCGATGAATATTCCACATGGGAGGATGATAATTTTGTATAGAAGCGTCCAAAACTACTCAAGTGTTGAGGACAATACTTTTTTGAAGGAGAGGGGCATGTTAGGTCCCTATAATACTAATGTATTCCCCTTATTATTATTGTTGTGCCCATGTAGCCCCCATATTATTATTTTTGTGCCGCATAGAATCCCATTATTTTTATTTCTGTTCCTTTACGTTATAAATGTTATGTAGGCTCTAATTATATTGTGACCCCTTAGACTCCTATATATACAAATGAGGTCTTGTCATGTGTATCATCCAAGAATTTTTCATTCATGTAATTTAAAGGAGGTTTCCGCCTCGAAGTGGATATTTTTTAAGTTGTTGATCTATTTTTTTCTGAGATGGTTACATAACAAATTTGGTATCTAATATATTTCCTTTATAACTCTTTGTCATGCCTTCAGTAGGCCTAAATGCTTGGATACACACTTCTCTACAAAACAACGAACACTCAAAATTGTGACCAAAAATAAGATCAATGGAAATATGGATCTCTACCTTCATATGGAACTTCACTCTTATGGAACCTTAACACAATTCTATCTATGAATAGAATTTAGATCCAAAATAATATTGAAAACCCCAGATTTTTCGGATAGAAAAACTTCCAAATACTTTGAAATTATAAGAATAGTCCATATGAATTCGACATCTGATGTCCTTGGTTATGCACTAACCTATTTTCACCACGGATTTCTTGGATTCCCCAAATTATTTGAGTCCTTCTCTTACTTTCCAATATTCCCTCACTTTAAATGATTGTTTCTCCTCAATCATTGGGATCTTGACCAAGTGTCATACATTGTTGGAAGCATCTCCAAGAGGACTATCCAACTAGAAAATCTACAAGAGGATTTTAAAAAATTACCTATACATAAAATGCCTTCAAATATAGGCTACATCTCATCATGAAAAAAATCCCCATGAACTTGTATTCATTTGTTCACTTGACATTAATGAGTAGACTCGACATGAATGACAACAATTTTCTCAATAATATCCTCCAACTCCTTATGTTTACGCATACAATGTTTTTAACCTTGTCAACCCTACACCTTAATATACATCTTCTCATTAGTATGAATTTTGTTCAATGACCCCTAGTCACCCTTGAAATATTTCTCGTCATGGCGTACATGTTATAATTGTTGAGATGTCTTGGTAAGTCATATATCCATTATGTAATTCAATGTTTATTTAAGTTCCATTTAAGGGATTTCCTAAGCCTCCCACTCATTTTTTTGGTTCGCTCCAATGTGTTGAGGTGAATTCCATTACATCTATAAATATCTTTGATTCCATTTTTTGTTTAAGAGACTTATTGTTGAAGTTTCTCCAACAAATCTATAGTTACCAACACTAACTCATTAACTCTATGAATTTGATTTTGAGGCCAAATACCGTGTTTGTTCTTTTCATAATTGTTGTTAGAGCATGCATTTCACATTGAATTTTAAATATTGGTTCCTAATGGCATGGTCACTCCTCTAAGTGTTCAACTTCAAGACACATATTCATGTTATAGTGGTTTATACTGGTATTTTGATATATGTTATTATTATTGGTGAGCTTTCTCACATATAATCATGGGGGCTTCACTCAATGACCCTTTGAAATAACATGTGTGTTCATGGCATACTAAAAAGTACCCCTAATTTGACTACATATTGGAAAATACCTCTAAAATTCACATTATTTAACCCCCTACCAATACAAACCCAACACACCTTCTCAATTTGAAAAACCCCTAGTTTGACTAAATATTGTAGTATCCATTTTTTCATTAACATTTTTGATACCCTTTTATATTTTTCCATTAACTGTGAATGCCATGTTTTTATACCTATCAATACAAAAATGTTATATCCCCTATTATGTGCTCAATATATTATGTCATTTTATCCTCATTATTTACCCCCTAATATGAATACAAATGGTATGGTATTACTCCCCCAGTGAAGCCCTCATGCATCTAAAAATGATTTACATCATTTACCACTTATCAAATGGTGTCCATGATCAGAAAACAATTCCTTTAATCACAACATGGAGATTTGTATCAGATGATATCAATGTTCTAGACATAATTAAAAACCAAAGATACCTATTCCTCTTATTCAACATTTGTTCAAAGTCTCTAGTTTGAGGTTATCTCAATGACCTCTCTATATGTTGAATACCTTACTTGAATGGACCTTCTTTGTTGTAGGTCCATGTCCCCTAAGGTGATATTGGTTCATGATAAGCACAGATGAATGTAACATTCATTTTAACTTGTAACATGAACTAGATACATTTAGAAATCCATTTATTTTTGTGCATATCTATGTTGTTTCTAGATTTGGAATACAAAATGATATGTGGTTATCCACATGGTATCCTTTTATTCATCCTTTATATGGAAACATTCATCAGTCCACAAGTTTTATGTGGAATTAAGGTCACATGCATTATTAACATTATAGCCCTTGGAATCAAGTAAACGGTTATGAAACTTCCTCTTTCCTCTTTCAATACTCGATCCCACATTGGTTCAATGGTTTAGTCTATGGTTGTTTAATGCTACTAATTACAAAACATGATACTTTGTCAACAATTCGGTCCACATCATAGTGGTGTATCATGTTACCATATTAATAGATTCAATGTGGGATGGATGCTATATCTACTTAGGCCTCTCAAATGTTGATCCTTTATGTGTCCAGCTTCATGGATGTGTTTTCGAGTAGTAATAAAGTGAGCCAAATCGATATGTGGTTCATAAAAACGATTTTCATAATATACCTTACACACTTAATCCTACATTAATCTTCAAATTTAATTTGGGATAGACTAAAAATCATCAGATACTATAAAGGCTATACTAAGAAGAATGTTGATATTAAAATACTTCGCATTAACGTATCTAAGATAAAAATGACATCTTACCTTTTCTTTTGCTTAGAATATTTAAAAGTACAATTCTTCATTTTATCATTATTTGAAATAATGTAATAAGATGAGAGTGATTTATTGAATACCTTTTAGTTAGTGGGAAAACTTATCTTAACTCACTTGTGAGTTTGTAGTGGGCACAATCATTATTAGCTATTATTTGTAAATGTGGACCGACTCATTACCATTATATTTTACTTTTTATTTTGTGAGAAAACCTATATTAACTCAATTGTTGATTAGTAGTTGAAACAATCATCACTGATTATTATTTCTAAATAAAAATAGATCATTATCAATGACTATTATTTATGAATATATATTAACTCATTATCATTAATTATTAATAATGAATGTCCACAAAGTTACTGACGTTGCATGATTTCTTCACTTCACTCACTTTTCTTACGATTAAGGGGTACTAAATTTTCCCTATTGAGAAATAAGTATCGTAATTCAATTTAAAAAAAGTTATCAATAAAGTAGTTTATTGAAATTATGGTAAAATATTAATTAGTAATATATTAAAGAAATGTGTTAATAATTTAAAAATTATTTATTACTCATAATTATTACTTTTTCAGTGAAAATGTGTTCATACATTTTAAAATAATTTATTATTTAGAAAATTAATTATTTTTATTATATAAAATTAACGTATAAATTAAAATAAAGTATTAATGTTCCGAAGGTAATGTTTATTTTTTAACATCGTTAATTATTAAGGATTAATAGATAGGGATATAGTTAGTTAATATAATGAAATAATTCTAATATTTTTTTTATGAGAGGTATTTATTATTAAAATAATAGTCATTCCAAACTATTATTATTATATATGAATGTATTTATTTATTATTAAAAGGATGAGGGTAATGTTTTTTTAAATTAGATACTATTGATGGATAATTATAGTAGTAATTTTCAAAGATAGTTATTAGTCCAAGCTAAAGTAGGATTATATCAATCTTTTTACCTTTTCATTGTTGATGATGATGATGGTTAACATCCACTGAGACCAAATTGGTCTAACAGACCTATAATTTTCTTAGTTTCTAATTGTCTAGCTCCTCGTCTTTCTTGGCGAGATTGTTGTTGTAGCTTTTTTTTTCTTCTCTACGGTCTTCCAACTTTCTTTATCTTCCATCTCCTTCATCTCTTTTGGTTCTCGGGACATTGGTGTCTTAGCTTTGTGATCTATTGTGTTCGTCCTTTTGAAGATAGTTGGAGAAGAAGTTTGGTCTAGGAGATCTTCTTTGCTGTTAAATGAAGGTTTATTTTGTGCGATATTCGAATCCTCATAACTATTGATGCTTGAAGGGTTGTCGAGTTCTGTTTTTTGTTTTTGGGTGGGGCTTTCCTCTTGCTTGTCTTGAGAATTGTTTCTTTTCTGTCCTATTTCTTGTGATTCAGAGTTTTCTCGAGAGTAGTCTTACTTGATGATAGTGTAGTGTTCTTTTTGTGCTCCTTCCCACCCTATAGATTTCTGGAGATTGCTTCTAGCAGAATTCTTCTAGGAGGCTTTTGGGCAATTTGTGGCTAGGTGGCCTATCTCAAAGCAGGATCGACATCTAAAGAGGAAACTTTCATAATTGAGTTTCTATTTCCACAGATAGTCTTTACCTTTTAGGTGTATTTCAGCTGGCAATCTGGCACTGAAGTCCATTTCCACACAGATGCGTGCATACGGGGTTTTGCCATATTCCTCTGTTTTTGGGCACATGCAGTAAAATTTCCCAATTACATTTGCAATGGCTTCTAGCGAAGAGAAATTCGAGAGATGCAAGGGTAGGTTTGGCAATCCCACCCAAACTAGTGTTGAGGTTATGACTGTTGTTGAGGGATCGAATGGTGGGTTCCATGGCCCCATGAATAGGCCTGAATTTCCCCAAAAGCAAGGGCTGGAATCTAGAATACATTGTCTGCTTTTAGGGTTTTCAAAATTTACTATAAAGAAACCCCTAGCGCAGGGGTAGATATTAATTGCATCAAGAATTAGACACTTCCATACCTTCGAGATCCAACTATGAAGAGTTTTCAGCCGCAACCAACAACCATTGAATCGAAAGATTAAGGCACTTTCAGAGAACTTCAAAGCCTCATCGAGTGAGGCCTCAACCACCTGGATAGTGGGAGCTGGGGCTTCACTAATGATATGGGCAGGAGCTTGCCCCCCTGAGGTAGAGCCAACAACTATTTTCACGAAGCTGGGAGCCATCTAGAGAATGCTATCCTACTGAATATAAAAAATTGATGAAGAGAAAGCCATAGAATATTGCTGAGGAGAAGAGAAAAGTTGCAGATCTATATGGAGAGCCGCAGATCTATAAATGGAAAAATACCCAATCAATGAGAAGAGAAGTCAAGAGCCGTGGATCTATATCATGACTTGGTTACAATGAAGAGTTGCAGATCCACGGCAGCCACAAGATCTTCTATTCATATAACAACCAATAGGCTTGTCCTGAGTTTCCCACAAATTTTGATTTTGGTGTATTTTAGCAATGGCTGCCAGGAAAAGGCCCAATCGATGAAGAGCTATAGATCTCGAATTCTGAAAGAGTCACAGAGCTGGAATTTTGAAAGAGTCGTAGAATTCATGTGGATACCTTCAAGCATCATGTTTCATGGATATGGTTGACCTTTCAGATCCGAAAACCAAATTAGTGAGGGAGGTAGTAGACAACGAATTCAACACTCTTCAAAACGTTTGGAAGAAGCATCGGAAGATCTAGTCTTCTGAAAATTCGAAGCATGACCAATTGGATGAGGAGAAAGCATCAAACAAACTACACAATATAGGGGAGGAGGCCGCAAGGTCAAATAACCTATTGAATCAGAAGATTCGGGAACCACTTTATGACAACATGGCGTAGTTGTGGGATGAAGAACCAAGCGCGCGCAGAAAATTTGTCTTTGAAATATACAAAATGTAATGTTAAACTTATAAAAAAATAACATATTTGGATTATAGAAATCTATTTCACTTTTCATTACTATTAATTTATCTTTGAAATATACGAAACGTAATGTTAAACCTTGAAATAAATATTTTTTAATTTTTGATAGGACAATAAATTCAATGTCTTGTTGCAACCTTTCCATAACGCCATATGTAGATTTATATAAAGGTATATGTGGGCATTATTCACCAACATGATCAAAGGTGGCAGTGTTGGCCATTTCAAGATTCGTGCCATGAGGTTGATTTATTTGCATCCTTATCTTCATGTCTAGGGACTTTTGTTAGGAACAGCGTACCATTTTTCTTGTTACTGATGAAACTTGTCCTTATTGTTTTGTTTTATACAACTAATGCTACATTTCATTTTTTTATAGTTAGGTTTCAGGAATCTTTATTAATAAATAGTTTAAAGAGTTCAAGCAATAATATTCACAAAGAAAACAACTTATTTCTAGTTCTTATCCATGTACAATGTACATCTATTACTTGGTGTAAGTACCCTTGTGTTTTCGATATCCATAGGATTCCTTCATTATACTTGTAATTATAGGTATTATATATCTATTCAACTAATATACTATATTTCTTTTTTTCATATATATATATAAAAGTGGGATAACCTCCATTTATTTAATTTCTTTCATTGGTGTTTTCCTTGCCATTTTATTTTGGGTTTAGATACGTGAATTCAAATAATTTTTCTGCATTCATAAATATTTTTTCCTATACTATCCTTCTATGCCAAAATTCTAGAATTTTTGTTCACTTTTTTTTTTTTGCCTTTAAGTTCATTGATGGAAGCATTCAATATTCATTTTTAAATATTTACAAATAATTAATGTTATTGTTATTTTCTCTATATTTGCATGCACAATTAAGTGGCGATGTAGCACTATTTAATGATGGGAATAATTATAGTTAAATTGAATAAAGGAGGTCAACTTAATTAAGTGCTTGGATGACTCCAGAAATCATTTCCCAATATAAAAACACCTAATCATCATTACATGATAGTAGTCACTTCTTGGCCTACCTACACTTAGTTTTGGTAACTACTTAATAATCAATTTCCAAGATAATTACACTTTATAAGGGTTACTATCCATTGTAAAGTTGATTACCTTAGAGGTTACCAATATCAAACTTAATAAGGGATACTATCTAGGATGAAAGTGACAATAAACTTCAAGGCTAATTATGATTCATGAAGGACATCCAACACATAAGGGTTATATTTGATTCCCAAGCTAAGATAAAAAATTTAATTCCTGTGCTAGGTACATATGTTGAGGAAAATTATCGTTTGGGTTAGCTAGTGAAAGGTATTGACAATGGAAATACAATTTGGATGAAAAAATTATTCAATTAATAGGTAAATGGTTATGTATAACTAGGGTCATGTCATCATTTGGATGATGGTGGTCTTCAACTAGTTTGTTGAGTATATTAGTAAGGGTTATTATTATTGAATAAGAATGGTATTAAATATCTAGTGTATCAACTTTTAATGAGATTCATAGTTATTGCAACCTTCCTTAATGAGAAATATTACTATTGGATGAGACTGACAGTTAATCCATGTGTTGACTACTATTAATAAGGAAAATTATAGTTTGGATGAAGGTGGTACCAATCTATATGATACCTATTATTAAGGAGGGTGGCCATCCTTTGATACCGTGGTATTTAATTTCTATGCTAGTTATCACTAATGACATCCTCTACTATTGGTTGAGGTTATCTACCCTTAATGAGGGTGTCTACCATTTAAATGAGGATAATCATTATTAGTGAGGAGAAATATCATTGTGTGAGGATGCACATAGCCAATTCTTAGGTTGGGTTTCCTTAATAAGGACAAGTGTCATTTGGATGTGAATAGTCTTTAACTCCTAAACCCACTATTCCTAAAGAGGATATTTATGGTCTATATTACACTCATATTTAATTACTATATGGAAATTATTGTAAATGTGTGCAATTGGAATTAATAACTTTATTAAGAAGAGAAGCATTACCTTGACAAAATTCTTAGAGGAATGTTTTTAGCAAGATGGTTAAATTAAATAAATTTTTTTTGGATATATGTAGTGTGATAACTAATTTTGAGCCAATTAACTCATTGGATATAATTTATAAGCAAATAATTTTCTTGGGTGAAGGTGTTTGGCATTTCCCATGCTAGTTGATATTAAAGATACAAAACATAATTTTACCAATAGCGCTACTCAACCTAGAGGTAACTTTAGACTAAGTATATTTTGAATAGTAGTGCTAATGAATCTTTTTCTTACAAGAGCAAGTGTTTACCCTAGCTAATGTTATTGCTTCAATCATAATTGTAGTTCAATGTTGGTATTTCATAAAAGTGTGTGCTCATTTTAGTTAAGGCAATATCTATATATCATAGTCAATAATGAACATATTATTAACATAACTATGTGGAAGAATAAAATTTATTTTACATGACAAATTTTGATATGAATCGGGAAAAAACTTTAGGCATGATCCAAGGTTGGTTCATGATGGAACTATTTTTTTAAGAGTTTTGTTCAATTTATTCACCCAAAGCCTTGGAAAATCTATTGAGTTTGAGAGGAAAAGAATATTTGACTTATTATGTCATGAAATTTTGACCACAAAAAATGATTGTTACATGATTATACTACTTTGGTGTACAATCTATATGAGGGCATTTGTTTTTCTATAGGTTCACAATAAGCATGAAACCATAAAGAATTAATGGAAATATATGTATATATGTAGATATTTAACAATTCATATATACACATATAATCTAATTTAATTATGTACTAACAAGTTATTATTGTTTTCAGTTTTACCTAAACACGTAAACACAACTATGTTTGAGAACCCAAAATATATGATCATGCATATTCATTTAACTATCAATGAATATATCTAGTGTACCATTTTAATGATTCACCCATGGTTTTCAATTCATATTGAATTGATAATCATATATAACCCACATATATAATCCAATTCCTTAGATTTGCATATGAAATGTTTTTGACCTTGTCAACTTGACACCCTAGCATCCCTCCTATCATAACAATTAATTATGTTTAATGTTCCCTAGTTATAGTTATAAATACTTTCTTCCCATATGGCATATTGACATTTGTTGAGTACTTCTACATAGTTGTATTTTTATTGCCTAAACCAATTTTTGTTTACAGTCCATTGGAGGGAAGTCTTAAGACTCCTAGTCATTATTTTACTTCATTCCATGTGTCAATTTGATTTCCCTTAAAAATATCAATATCATTTATTCTATTTGATGGTTTGATGGAAATATCACTCTAATTTCATTAATTTATCTAGCCCTACCAACACCGATTCATTAAAAAATGAGGTTTTATTTATAGGCCCACTACCTTGATTTTTGTTTCTATTATTGGTGATTGAACTGACATTTACCATTGATTTTCAGTATTGATCTGTAATGACATAGTGACTCCTCTTAGTGTTCAACTTCAACAAATACATTGTGCCATTTTGTACTAGCCTCTAAGTATATGTTATCATTATTAGTGAGCTGCCTAGCATAAACAAACAAATTACATCATTCATCACTAAACAAATGATGTCCCCCATGATCAACTAAAACTCCCTAATCACATTATGGAGATTTGTACTTGATGATATAAATGTTTTAGATGTATTTTAAAACAAAAAGAAACTATTTCTCTTATTTAACATTTATTTTAAGCCTCTAGTTTGTCTTATCTCAATGAACTCTTTACATTTTCTAGACCCCATTTCAATGTTACTCCTTTGTTGTAGGTGCATGTTCCTAGGGTGACATGGTTCCATCACAATTTTAAATCGAGATGACATTAATTCTACATATAATATGGACCATCTAAATTTATAGATGCCCTCCCCCATATTTTACATGAATTGATAATGACCTAAGAATGTGGATGGCGACCTCATTGTGAGAACTAGTGTACTTTATCAATGTATTTGCAAATGTTATCCTTTTTTTCTTTGTTATGGTTTTCATGCAATGTAGGCCCAATGTCCTTTCACAAGGATGGGAAAGAAATACATGCTACATTTCCTTTATATAATGTTCCCCTAACATCACATAATATAGGGCATATGTTATCATATCAATTTCATATGCGTATGAGACATAAGTTGAAATATCCTAACAAGGTTCATATCATCATTAAACAAACTTGACATATATTTAAGCAGATGGAATTCACATCAATTTCAAACAAAAATCAAAGTAAAACTTCAAGAACTATCAAAGGGGGCTCTCAACTTTTGTTGTATTAGTCGTATGACTCATGCAAGAATTCTATTAATACTCATGCAATCATTGTAGTGGCATGGTTTGAGCAATGTCATGGCCCATTAATACTAGAGGTAACTAACTTAGAAAGCTTGTAGGTGAATGCTTGACTATATTGTTGAAACTTCCTGATTCAATGGGAGGGTAATTGATCCCATCTTGATCAATCTAATGATGTGAGTTCACATAGATGAATCTTTTGAATTCCTATTTAATTAACTCACCTACAATCCAGTCTTTGGGTTATTATGCAAAGCTCTTCGATGCATTCTACAATAATTTATTATGCTAAAGTAACACTGTCATGATTGTCTGAATGAGTCGTAAGTCACTTGCTTTCATTCACACTAATTAATTTTTCCTTGGTCCCATGCTACCCAAGTTGCTCTTAAGAACATTGATTATAAAAGTTGATGTATTGCTTGATTATTGCTTCAATAAAGAAATCCCATTGGAGGATACAAATAACCCTTCCACGGAGAAGGACTAAACATCATATCAATAGGCTATTATGTAGGTGATATTATTTAGTTTTGTACAATTCCATTGGCTTAATAAATAATTGATATTTGCCCCTCTTATCTCTTGTTTAATTGTTTAAATTTATATACTAAGTGGTTTATCAATAAGTATATATACATAACCATTTAAATTCATGTATTCAATGGTTTATTAATTAGCTTACATGCATAAAATTTTAGCATATTTTTCTTTACTTTATTTGTGGACTACATATGACTTGAGTGTGTATTTTGAGAAATTACATACACAAAAAGTAACCTAACACCTAAACCTTTAAAAATGTTAGTATCATTTAAAAGATGAGCATAATAGTTAAATTGTACT
>APFE031021172.1:45481-58977 GCA_000404065.3 Pinus taeda
TTAACCAAGCCATTCTTCTAGCTTCTAGGATTAAAATCGCTTGCGTTCTCATGGATTGATATCCAGAACTTAACCAAGCCATTCTTCAGGCTTCCAGGATTAAAATCCCTTGTGTTCTCATGGATTGTTATCCAGAACTTAACCAAGCCATTCTCACCCAGTTAAAATTCTAAAGGGATTACCTTTATGGTTCATGAGACAAGAGTTTCTGATTACCTAACGAGTCCTTAACAGGGAAAAGATTATTCCCATTATTCTGATAGTTAGCATTTACCTTTGCCAAATAACCAGTCTCTTTGCAAATTAGTTCCATGAACAATTTCACTCTCCTTCCCATATAGAGTGAATTAACCCTTGATTGGATCAATAGGGTTTGTCCTCGTTGGCTCCTATGGTCTTCTGTTTCGCTCCATATGCAATTTTTTTAAAGAAAAAACTAAGAGGTTATATTTGTTTTCCTCACGGACTTCCTGTTAGTTATCCATAACATAGTTTACAGTTCTTTTTCCTTTCAATGAGAACACAGTGGAGTTCTCTCGTTCATGCCATTTCCACTGTTTCTGGTTCCATAAACTTTCGGCTTACCATTACCATGGTTACCATGTTTTCTAGAGATAATTCTCGAATGTCAGTGAATCGTAAAATACCAATAAATAGCTATTTGATTTATGACTATTTCCTTCGTAGCTAATACAACAATATTGTTTCCTATGACTCGATCGTTAATAGAGGATAAATCACAAACAAATGCTACCTTAGACCATAGCTTACCGTGCAATCTTTAATAATGAACACAGTCATGCAATTTTATCTCAGCCTACCACTTACTACTCAATTTTTAGATATTCTACAAGGTTCAGCCACTTACCTAGTTTTCTGATAATTTGCTTGTCACTGAGAAGCTGAGATTACCTCTTCCCATATGCTTCTAATTTGCCTCCCATCCGTGAGATTCGTCCTATAGGAACCAAATCTCCCCCAGTGCTTCTTGCAGGACCACTTTCCATCAGCAAGTTATCTGCACTCATTGCCTGGCTATCGTGTCCCCACCAGACTTAGCCAGCTCTTCCTGTTCTTTCCTTCTCTGTCTGTCTCTACAACACAGTGATCCCCTTTTCCATTCTTTTTCCTTTTTCTCTCGAAACCCCTTCTAGTTAACGAAAGACGGTTAGGGTTTAGGAATTCCACAAGCCTTTCCCTTTTGTTGGGAAGTTCCAACTTTTAAAGAAACATTACTTAAAAAAAAAATTGTTATTAAATTTCAACTGATAGTAATGTTTCAGCAGTTTCCCATTTACCACAGCAAAAAATAAATATTTACATCAATTCCGAGGCATTACATCTCCCGTTCCTAAAATTTGGGCATCATCCCGATGTTCGTTGGCTAAGAACAGCTCCGGGTGAGCCTTTCTCGTGAACTCTTCATCTTCCCAAGTGGCCTCGTCAGGCCAAAAGTGCTGCCATTGCACTTTAACTTGGGTAATAACTCGCTTCCGCAGCTGTAATCCTCTCCGATAGAGTATGCTCAGTGGCTCGACCAAGATTTCGCCTTCCGGTTCAACCTGCAACAAGAAATATTCTACATCAGTTTGTTGTCAGGAAATCTTGAGACTGGTATGCTAGAATTAATCCTTACCCGTATGTCTTTCCATCTCATCAGATTTTTAGGGTCATAAATGTATTTTTTTAATATAGAAACATGGAAGACCTTGTGGATTCGGATGTGACTTGGCAGGGCGAGCTGATAAGACACTGGCCCGATTCTTGCCAAGAAATGGAATGGTTCACAATATCGGGGTGCCAACTTGGCACACCCACTCCATTGTAGTGTACTCTTTGGGGTTTGAATTCTTACATAAACATGGTCACCGACTTGGTATTCTTTGAATCTCCTTTTCCGATCAGCAAAGCTTTTTTGCCTATCTTGAACGACCTTTAAATTAGAGCGTACTATTTTCATGATATCCTCCATTTCCTTAAGCATCTCTCGCCCCAGCATTAATTTATCCTCAGGGCCACCCCAACTCGAGGGTGTGTGGAATTTCCATTTGTACAATACTTCGAAGGGACTCATTTTTAGCGAACCATGATATCTGTTATTGTATGCAAATTCAACTAGATGCAAATATTCCTCCCACTGTGTTGGTTGTTCCATCACATATGCTCGTAACACGTCTTCAACTACCTGGTTCACCCGCTCTATTTGTCCATCGGTCTGGGGATAGTACGTTGTACTGAAGTTCAACTGCATTCCCAATTCTACAAAGAGCGTCCTCCAAAAGGCTGACGTGAACTTCACATCACGATCTGAAATTATCGTCTTCGGGAGTCCATGTAATTTAAACACATTCTGCATGAAGATATGGGTGATCTGTACAACCCCGTAGGTGGATTGCATAGGCATGAAATGTGATACTTTGCTCAACTTGTCTACCACCACCATAATAGAATCGTTATTCTTCTTTGTCCTAGGAAGCCCTGTTGTAAAATCCATAGAAATGGTTTCCCATTTCCATTCTGGAATGGGTAATGGCTGCAGTAACCCCGCTAGATGTTGATGTTCTTCCTTAATTTGTTGACACTCGAAGCACCGTGCCAAATACTCAACGACATTCTTTTTCTTTCTCGGCCAATAGTATTCCTTTCAAATTGCAGTGATCATTTTCTGATATCCAGGGTGTCCAGCATAGTGGTTGATGTGGAATTTATCAAGAATCAGATTTTTAATGTTGTTTTGATCAGGTACATATAGCCTTTTCTTGTAGTACAATATTCTAGCGTTATCCATTTCATATCCTTGCTGATTTTTCTCACTATCAAATTGTTGTATTTGCTGTTTTATTTTCTGGTACATAGCATCTTGTTCTACTGTCTTTTTAATCATTTCCTCGGAGGGGCTTTTCCATGTATTGTAGGAAATTTCATACAAACAGTGCACCTTTCGACTTAAGGAATCTGCCACCTGGTTCTCTTTTCCTTTCAAATGTTTAATTTCAAAGTCAAAACTGCTGAGGAAATTACCCACCGCGCTTGCCTAGCGTTCAAAGTGGGTTGACTAAAATAGTTGGTCAAAGTGTGGTGGTCAGTCATCGGCAAGAATTTTTTTCCCACAAGATAATGCCGCCACATCTTTAATGCGTGTATGATGGTAGCGAACTCTAAATCATAGGCAGAATACTTCTATTCATGCTCCTTGAGTTTCTTGGATTCATAAGCAATTACCTTTCCTTCTTGCATCAACACATCTCCCACACCTTCTTTGCTTGCGTCAGTGCACACCACATAGTGTTTATTAGGATCTGTTATGCTCAAAATGGGTGCCGTGGTGAGCAGATGCTTAAGCTACCCAAAACTTCTTTGGCATTGCAGGGTCCATTTGAAGGCTTTTCCTTTTTTCTGTAAGGAGGTGATAGGATATGCTACCCTTGAGAAGCCTTCTACAAATCGTCTGTAATATCCCGCTAACCCCATAAAGGATCTAATGTCTGCTACATCTTTCGGTACAGGCCACTCCATTATGGTCCTTATCTTTTCAGGGTCCACTACAATCCCTTCCCTTGTGATTATGTGGCCTAGATATTGTATTTCTTCCCTGTAGAAGTCGCACTTGCTAAACTTAACATACAACTAATATTCTCAGAGAGCTTGCAGTACCAATCTAAGGTGCTCCTTCTGCTCCTCCACAGTGCGGGAGTATATCAATATATCATCAATGAATATCAGTACAAATCTATCCAAATATCTATGAAATATGTTGTTCCTCAAACACATGAAAGTTGCAGGTGCATTAGTTAACCCAAAAGGTAGCACCACAAATTCATAATGTCCATACCTTGTTCTGAAAATTGTTTTAGCGATGTCCTTCTCCTTAATCCTGATCTGGTGATAACCTGATCATAAATCAATCTTGGAGAATACTGTTGCACCCTTCACTTGATCAAAAAGTTCATCAATCTGAGGTAGAGGGTACTTGTTTTTTATGGTCAACTTGTTCAGCTGACCATAATCTATACACATGCGAAGGGTTCCATCTTTTTTCTTAACGAATAACACTCGGGCTCCCCATGGAGACACATTGGGGTGAATATAGTTTTTATCTAGCAGTTCCTCTAACTACATTTTTAATTCTGTTAGTTCAGGTACACTCATTCTATAGGGTGCTCGCGAGACTGGGGCTACCCCTGGTACCAACTCGATGGTGAAGTCTATGTCCCTCTTAGGCGGCAGTCTGGGGATCTCCTCTGGAAACACATCAACAAATTCTTATATTACAGGGATGTTATCCAACAAGGTTGTTTTATCCTTTGAGTCCGCATAGCCTACTTGGATGGCATAAATCTGACACCCTTTCCTGATGCATTTTGCTAACTGAGATGTGGTTATTGGCTGAACTTGCACTGGCCGGTTAATCCCTTGCATCTCCTGCTATACTCCCAGCTCATCCTTATAATAGATAGTCTTTGTTTTACAGTTGACAAGGGACCAATTTTTTTCTAACCAATCCATGCCGATTAGGATGTCATAGTAACCAAGGGGAAGCACATTTAAGTCTGTTGTTACTGGTTGTCCAGCTACCTTTAAGGGGCAGTTAGTGACTTTAGCAAGCACTCGTCTCTTGGCCCCTGTAGCCAGTTGTACTAGCCAAGGATTCTTTAATTTTACAGCCTGCAATTTACAGTGCTCTACCACCTTGGGACTAATGTAACTTAATGTGGCTCCCGGGTCAATTAAAGTAGTTACAGAGAAGTCTAGAATTTTACCTTCGAGTTCCACCATAGTCGGCTGATACTCCACCTGACGGTCCTCCAGGGCAGCATTAATCCGGGGTATACTTCATCCCATGTCACCAACTGTCGATGTTTCTTTAATCTAGGAGATCTGCTCGGTTCCCTTTCGTTCCGGACAATTCTTAACGTAATGGGGTCTGCCACAGCCCCAACACGGCATGGGAGGCCTTGCTGTTACTTCACTGTCCAATTTGCTAGAGGGCTCATTGGTTCTTGACTCACTGGTTGACCTTGACCTGAGTGAATTTTTCTGAAAATTTCTGCTGTTTTGTCCCTTCGCGAAACCCCTGTTACTTCCATCGTGACTCCCTTTACCATTTCCAGCCAATCTGTTGTTTCTCTTTTCAGGTCCCCTTTCCCTTGGAACCTCTCCTCTCTGTTTACTTTACTGATAGCAAATTCTGGCGTTACGTATGACTTCATTCATAGTCTTCGGGTTGTCAAATTTAATCCTTTCCCTCATATACAGGGGTAAACTACTGACAAATCTTTGCACCTTAGCCTTCTCCTCTTTAATATAAGGTACATTGCGAAGTAACGATGTAAAGCGAGTGATAAACTCGTCAATGGTCTGCTACCCGAGATGCAAATCATGGAATTCTCTTGCTTTTTCATCGTAAAACCGTTCTATCAGATACCTCTCTTTAAAATATTTCTGAAATTTGTCCGAGGTAATATTCTGCTCACTTACACCTCTCACTATCTTGACTTCCTCCCACCATAATGTGGCTTTCCCTTATAATTGAAAGATAGCTAAGCGTGCCTTGAGGTTATGATCATATTCGTACAGCTGAAAATATTTGTTCATATTAATTAACCATGCCTTCGCTGCTTCCTCTTATTCTCCGTCAAAGTGCAGCGGCTTGATCTTGCGGAACTCACCTTGCAGTTCAATTCGCTGCTTCTTCGATGTCTGCTACTCGAAGGCATTATCAGATCGTTCGTCTTGTTCTTCATTCCTTCCTTCCAACCTTTCTGGTTTTGTGTGGAGATTTTGTTCTTCTGAAACTCTCTGCTGTTCAGCACTTGAATTTTGCGGTTGCTGATTCTGTTTGTCCGATAGACTCTTTAAAATTCTTTCATGCTCCATGGTTATTCTAGCATTATCTTCTCATAATCGTGCTATTTCATTCCTCAATTCTTGTACTGTTTCTAGTATTGCATGGTTCGTATTACGAATTTCGTCCCCAATTTGTACCCACAACTCAAGGTTCCTTCCAGGGCTTATTGCTGGTCCCTGATCTGCTATGAGCCCATGGGGTCCGCTGCCTACCCTTCTCATATTGATTGCCCCCTGTTTCTTCCTAGGAACCTAGTTAGAGGAAATAATTAGCACAACAATTTTTATTTTTTTTTCATAGTTAGAATTACAGAGATAAAATAAAATGAATCTATTTCAACCACTTATCTCCTAGAGGCCACAGCTTTGAAAACTTAGCTTCAATACCACTTGTAACACTCTGAACCCAATAACTATGCAGTAAAAAAGAAAATTATATGGTATATGATGACGTGTCTCCCTTGACATTGATGAGGATCCAATTTTCCGATCCACCCTCGCGATTAGAGTTCAGATGCATTTATACCACATACTTAATCCGCCGGCAAATGTATTATGGGTTACATCTTTGTACTTTCACCTGTAAATATTACAATGTAAATCCTTTTAAAAACTAAGGTTTAACATGCTGTAATAACTATCGCACTGTCCGGATTGACCTGGCGCGGCAGGTGAGACTTGGGAGTCTGCGACCTTGGGCTTCCCACCCCTTCGACGTCTAAGGATGAAAGATTTGGATCCAACGGCCTGGCTCCAATTCATGGATTATTCCACTGCCTTACCGAGATTATGCATCATTCGGACCTTACTCATTTTGTTGGTTCAGCTCACTGTTTCCCTCTTTCGCTCTATGAGCCTTTCATGTAGACAAATGACCACCAGTGGGATTTTAGCGTAGTCTAAACCCACCCGTGGTGTTTGTATGGTTCGGTCCTATACCAGGTTATCGTTTCCCTACTATTGCTTATCATGCACATATATTTTTTGTCCACAATTGATTTGTTTTCTGTAAATTCATGTTCTAATCTCAATTCCTGTTTGTAGGAAGAAGGAAGCGAGACCGAGGTTCTGGAAATTTCTAGACACATAGTTATTTTCGCAAGCTCGTCGCTTGGTTCCGGGTAAGCACTTTCATGCGCGAAGAATACTCTGG
The DNA here is from genome assembly GCA_000404065.3 of Pinus taeda. Classification (NCBI taxonomy): domain Eukaryota; kingdom Viridiplantae; phylum Streptophyta; class Pinopsida; order Pinales; family Pinaceae; genus Pinus; species Pinus taeda. The sequence goes on from APFE031021172.1 coordinate 52,482, forward strand.
GTCAACAATGGAGGTTTCTCTGTAGCTCTCGGGATTGATTGCACCAGTTAGATTATCCTTGTTTTTGATCAAGACATGCAGTTTTCTTTCTTTATTATAACTTAAGGTTCTCTGCATAGACCTGGGTAGCGGTGAATAGAGATATGGTTTGAAGTTTGAGGCTCTTGGTGGTCCTATGATTGGACTACTGGGAGTAATTTACTCAAATGGCAATGTATTCCAACTCCATAACCACGGTTGTTTTTTTTGTTTTGTTATGACTCAGTATTTTTTTAAAGAAAATGTTCTCCCAAGTTCAGTGGAAAGACCCTACTATACAATACAATGATTGTCTACAGCGTTATTGTTTTCAACACACAGAACTGGGTTATATCGGAACCTCCTATTATATATATGTTTTTCTATAGTCTATTCCATCTATGTCGCTGCAGTCATTTGTGTTGAAAATTATGTATATATATATTTATACTTTTGTCTTTTCCTCTTCTGTGACTATAATGTTGCTATTCCACGAATATTGTTTATGCTTAGGTCAGAATGGCTACTGGATTTCGTTTTCTTGAATCCTTACTAATATTTATGGTATTTGAGGTCTTTCATAACTGAACAGATAAGCATTGTTGTTCCTTGTAATTAAATTGGGAATTTCATGTCTCTGTGTGCTGCACAATGTAAAGATTCTGGTTATAATATGTTTGTTGCTTATTGCTGTTAGATGATTAAAAGTCATGCCAAGAGTTTAATCTGTGTTCTGGCTTCCAGGATTAAAATCCCTTGTGTTCTCATCGATTGATATACAGAACTTAACCAAGCCATTCTTCTGGCTTCCACGATTAAAATCCCTTGTGTTCTCATGGATTGATATCCAGAACTTAACCAAGCCATTCTTCTCGCTTCCAGGATTAAAATCCCTTGTGTTCTCATCGAGGGATTACCTTTACAGTTCTTGAGACAAGAGTTTTTGATTACCTAACGAGTCCTTAAGAGGGAAAATATTATTCCCATTATTCTGAGAGTTAGCTTTTACCTCTGCCAAATAACTAGTCTCTTTGCAAATTAATTCCACGAACAACTTCACTCTAGTTCCCATACAAAGTGAATTAACCCCTGATTGGATGAGTAGTGTTTGTCATCGTTGAATCCTACGACCTTCAGTTTCACTCCATATGCAATTTTTTTAAAGAAAAAAATGAGAGGTTATATTTTTTTTCCTTACGGACTTCCCGTTAGTTATCCATAACATAGTTTACAGTTCTTTTTCCTTTCAGGGAAAACACAATGGAGTTCCCTAGTTCATGTCATTTCCAGTGTTTCTGGTTCCATAACCTTTCTGCTTACCATTACCATGGTTACTGTGTTTTCTAGAGATAATTCTCCAATGTTAGTGAATCATAAAATACCAATAAATAGCTATTTGATTTATGACTATTTCCTTAGTAACTAATACAACAATACTGTTTCCTATGACTCGATCTTTAATAGAGAATACAGCACAAACAAATTCTACCTTAGACCATAGCTTACTGTGCAATCTTTAATAATGAACACAGTCATGCAATTTTATCCAAGCCTACCACTTATTCCTCAATTTTTAAATATTCTACAGGGTTCAGCCACTTACCTAGTTTTCTGATAATTTGCTTGTCACTGAGAAGCTGAGATTACCTCTTCCCATCTGCTTCTAATTTGCCTCCCATCCATGAGGTTTTGTCCTACAGTAACCAAATCTCCCCGTGCTTCTTGGAGGACCACTCTCTGTCAGCAAGTTATCTGCACTAAGTGCCTGGCTATGTGGTCCTATCTCATCCTCACAGCTCTTCCTGTTCTTTCTTTCTCTAGAAGCCCCTTCTTGTTAAGGAAAGACGGTTAGGGTTCGGGAATTCCACAACTGTGTGGCCTTTCTCTTTTCTTGGGAAGTTCCAACTTTTAAAGAAACATTATTTAAAAAAAAACAATATTATTAAATTTCAACCTATAATAATGTTTCAGCAGTTTATCATTTACCACAATACAAATTAAATATTTACATCAGACAGGCCATTACATTGTTAGAGGTTTTATCGCTTGAAATCTTGGTGACATGACTAAGTTAAGTGATCTGGCAAGGCTGCTAAAGACATGGACCCTATCAGTCACGACGCTGTGGACAGAATGTTGCCCCAATATTTGGTATGTCCATTTTAACCTTAGTTCTGCTTACTCAATTTTTCTCCCAATTTCTTTATTGCCGAGTGATTAGAGGAGAGATTTTATGGAATACCAGTTTAGATTAATTTCCCTTAATACTTATTAGTTTAACATGATAAATGAGCATAGTTTCATTTTAAGTAAATTTTGGATCTGTGCATTGGTATTGAGTTCATTGTATATCGTTCAGTACACTACTGATATTGTTTTTTAAGCCTCAGATGCTGGTGGGTTCGTCAAAGATTCAAATTGCAGCCTCAAGGTACTCCACACTGCAAGCACATTCACGTTATTTCTTAATGCAGGGCGCAGTCACACCACAACTGAATTGAGTGGTAGCAATATCTATTTATGTTGGGCATTGCGTTATTATATCTATCTAGGTAACAACTAGTCTATGTGGTTGAATATACAAATCCATCTGCCTGAACTTTAAATGGGTTAATCATCCTATATGGTGGGGAAATTTTAAAAAATAATTAAAAATTAATGGATAAACATCTTATAAAATTACCATCATATTATTAATATTTATATAATTTTGTTACAATCTTAAAATATTAATTTAGTAATTTCATTATCATCATTTATCTACCGGAAATATATATATTATATATATATATATATATATATATATATATTATATATAATTCTAATTTTATTTATTTTTAACATTCTTATAAAATTAAAGAAATTATATATATATTTATTTCTCAATACCTGTTTTTAGGAAAAATACAATGCTTCGTCTTATAATATTAGTATGTTATTAGATTAATTTTATAAATTTCAGATACAGTTTAATTAATTGTTCTTTAGATTTTTTAGTCAAAATCTAATAATATAATTTATATGGTATGTGATTTCTTATTATTCAAAATATTTTTTTGAATGTTTGAAAAGCTTTACTGTTTAAAAAAGTCAGGAAAATTTTCCAATAACATATTTAATTACATTATACTGATTATTAATATTTTATAACCATTTATCTAAATATATATTTAATATATTTTATAATAATTTATTTAAATAATATTTACATATGAAAATAATAAACCATATAGCCTTTTACAACCATACATAAAATACCATGTAAATCTCCATCACTGATTTATATAAACAATATAACCTTTTACAACCATAGATAAAATATTACACAAATCTGAGTCTCCGATTATGAAAGGGTGAAACTGTAAAATAAAGAGATTATGAAACTGCAATCTCTGGCTGAATTTCAACGACGATTCTACTGACGAAGTGTCAGCTTCTTTCGATTCTATTATTTGCTAAATCCAGTTTTTATGATTATAGATTTATTACGGGTATGGGTGAAGAAAACTATGGGTATGGATGCTTCACCATTACTTTGTTCGCATAAATGAATGTTGGAACTGTTGCATAAGTTCCAATAAATCATTGTTGGAACTTGTGAAGTTTATCTACCAATCTTCTGATAAAAAGATTCTTTGTGATTATAAATTAGAGTGTTGTATGGGTTTTTAGTTAAGCAGTGAAATATTGCTTAGTTTTTTATCTAATGTTTTCTGATTTAGTGTCCGGTCCATGGGCGTGTTTTACACATTTACGTGTTTATCTTTTTGAATTTTAAAAAATAATCTGAAGTGAGTTTTCTAAAATTTGATATTTTGGCTGTTGCTGGCAGCAGCGACCTCACTGCGAAGTACTGACAGTCTGCAATGATTGATAGCATTACCAACTCCGGATCGGTAAAATCCAAATCGGTGTTTTGATTTAAAATTGTAAAACTTACATCGCTGCTCATAAGATCCGCGTTAATATATTGATTAAAATTTGTAAAACCTATATGGGTGCTTATTAGATCTCACTTAAGATGTCTTGGCTTTCTGTTTTTTCTTCGGTTCAGTGTTAGCCACGGAAGCAATTGAAGACCTCCCCACTCGGGTTGTGAAGAGATAGCGATGTTTCTTGATCTCAGTGGATGAATGGATGTTGACGGGAGCACGCATTATACTCGGGGGACTGTTAGGGTCCAATGTCCATGTCTTCATAAGCAGCCTTGGCAGATCTCTTAATACAGTCATGCCAACCAGATTTCCAGTGATAAAACGAGGGCCTCTAATGCCTTGCCTTTCCATAGTCTTCCTGATAGTTTAAGGCTTCCGCCAGTATGTGCATATAAAATTGCAGAGCTGCCTCCAAATGATCATTGCTAAGTTTTATATTATCGTGGACGCTTTGATGATATTTAGAGCAGCTGCAACTCCTCTTTTATATTGGCTAAAAAATTAAGAATATTTCGTTTGTTGGTAGTATAAATACTATCATGGATGTTTTGACTATATTTATAGCGGTGGCTAGAAAATTAAGAATATTCTTGCCTGTCTCGGATACATTTTATCTTGAAGTATATATCTATCACTCTACATGGCAAGTAACTTCAATAAAAAGGACCATGGATTTAATATTGCAGTTTTAGTCAGTGAAGCATGTTAGTTTTTTGACCACGAATTAAGTTAAGCAGAATGTAACTGTATCGTAGTTAGTTAGTTTGGCCGTAGTTAGTTAGTTTGGCGGAACTGTTTTTCAGTTCTGTTTTCAGTTATGTAATATGATATAAATAATGTAATGGCACATGAATCAAAAAGTGCGGAGTGTTCACCCATTTGAATAAAGATTCAGTTGTTTATTTCTTGGCGTATCCTCCTGTCTGTGTTTCTTATTCATTTAGTTTCTGTTTGATATCAACAATTGATATCGACAATTGGTATCAGAGCCAGCGTGATTGGCTGTGACGTGAAGTGCCTGGAGAAGCCTGTGGTGAAGTGGCTGTGCGTGAAGTGCCTGGAGAAGCCTATGGTGAAGTCCGTGGAGCTGCTGTGCGTTGAAGGCAAAGGAGCCTGCTGTTTTTTTTTGCTGGGCGTGAGTGCTGTTTGTGTCCTGAGCATGTTGCTGCTGCGTTGAAGGCAAAGAAGCCTGTTTTTTTGGAGCATGTTGCTGCTGCGTCGAAGGCAAAGGAGCCTGTTTTTTTTGCTGGGTGTGTTGCTACTACGTTGAAGGTGAATTGCTGGGCGTGAGTGCTGTGCTGTGCGCTAGAGCAGAGAGGGAGCTGCCAGAACCTGTTCTGAGAAGAAAAACCTCTGTAAAAATCCGGGTATTTCTTAAGAAAATTTTTTTTTCTCAAAAATTTAATCAGAAAGCAGTCAACAAGAAAGCAGTCAAACAAGAACAGTTTTATTTTTTTCCAGAAAGCAGTCAGACAGAATTTTTTTTTTTGCTGTGAAAGTGAAGTTCTTTAAATTGAGGAAGACAGATTTAATTTTTTAAGGAAAGAAACAAGAACAAAATTTTTTTTCAGGGTTTTTATTTAGTTGGAGAAACAAGGAGTTTGTTTTTAAAGGAATATAAAACCCTAGAAAGTCTGAAACCCTAGGAAAGGATAAATGGCCAAGATGTCGAATGCGAAATTCGAGGTGGAGAAATTCACCGGAAATAGCAATTTTGCTATTTGGAAACTGAAGGTTAAGGATCTGCTTGTGCAACAAGGGTTGCACAAGGCATTGGATGGGGAGACTAAAAAACCTGCAACCATGACCACTTCAGACTGGGAGGACTTGGATGCCCGAGCTCTCAGTACCATCCGGCTATGTTTAGCGGATGAAGTTCTCTTCAACATTGTTGAAGAGACTACGGCGTCAGGATTGTGGGAAAAACTTGAAAACCTCTATATAAAAAAATCATTGAAAAACAGAATTTATCTGAAGAGACAGTTATACAGCCTTAGAATGAAAGAAGGTTCAAACGTTGCAGAACATTTGAATGTTTTTAATACACTAATATGTCAATTAACAGATATGGAAGTCAAAATACAGGAAGAAGATAAAGCCATAACCTTGTTGTGTTCTCTGCCTGAATCATGGGATCACTTCGTAACTTCAATTAGTTTCAGCTCTGCTGATTCTTTGAAGTTTGAATCAGTCGTCGGAGCGCTTCTGTCTGAAGAAGTACGAAGGAAATCCAACACTGAAACAGCTGCATCAGAAGCCATGGTCGCTAGAGGACGCTCAAAGGAAAGAGGAGAAAAACCAAGGGGAACTTCCAGATTGAAATCGAAAGGAAAGAAGTGTAAAGCGAAATGTTGGAACTGCAATAAAGTTGGACACTTGAAGAAGGACTGTTGGAAACTAAAGGAATCCGAAAACCTGAAGAACGAAGCGAATCAGGTCGATTCAGGTATGATTGATGAAGTTTTATCTACTGAAGAATTGTGTATGATAGATGAAACTTCACCTGAATGTAATATCTCTCAGGGTGTAGATAGCTGGCTGTT
>APFE031021174.1:0-11538 GCA_000404065.3 Pinus taeda
AAGCTGAAGCTTTGGCCATCTTTTGTCCAAAATGTAGGAAGAAACATGCTCTAAGGGAATGCCCCTTGGATGCAAAAGTTGTAGAAACATGCGTGATTTGCTCAGAAAGCCATGAGACCAAGGATTGTCCTTCAATTCCTGGGCTCAAAGCTGTCTTTCAAGAAGACCCAAATTCAATTGAGTCTCTTTGTTTTGTTTCAAGGAGACCTTGGCATGGGAAACAAAATCAGGGGTTTAATAACCCCACGAACTTTCAACCCCCACCAAATTGGAATCCTTGGCAACAACCTTGGTGTCAACCTCAAAATCCATTTCAATCATGGGTACAAGGTATGCAAAATCATTATGGGAGATTTGCTCAATTTTATCAATATCCTCCATATTTTCGAAACCAACAAGTTCCACAACCTCCAAATCAGAATCCGTAACTTTCATTACCATTTCCACAACAACAACCTTCTCAACAAAATCCAAATTCCCAACTCTTGCTTCCATTCCAACAAAAGACAAATCAATTACCTTCCCAGCCATTGCCAAATCCAAATGATAAAACCCCTCAAAATGCTTACATGGTAGAAGGACAACAATTTCCTACCTATATGATTTTTCCTCTCAATGATATACAACTCAGATCTGGTAGAGTTTTAGACAAGCCTTCTGTAGATGCTCAAAAGCAAAGAATTTTTGAGGAAGAATCTCTTAAAGCCAATAAAGGTTCTGAAGCATCTCTTCAAAACCCAAGCACTCAAGAAGAAAAAGAAAAAGAATCAACCCCCACAACTCCTATATTCAAGCAACCTGCATCTTTATCCACACCTCCTTTTCCTGAAAGATTACAAATTGATAAAGGAGTGGAAAAACAAATCTTGTTGCCTGACTATGATTTTCTAGATGAATTAAAGAATGTCTGTATCAAGATTCCCTTGTTACAAGCCATTAGAGAAATTCCTATTCTAGCTAAAACAATAAAGGAGTTGAGTCTCAAAAGACCAGGAAGGAAACCAAGAGATACAAGAAGAATCCACCTGGTAGGAAAAATTGCAGATATAATGATGGGAAAAGTTACCATGCAGAAGTATGTAGATACCGGTAGTCCAATTTTCAAAACACATATCAATGGGGTAGAAATTCCAAATACTTTGATTGATTTAGGGGCTGCTATCAACATTATGAGTAGACAGACTATGGAATAGCTAAAACTCCCCAATCTTCTTTTTACACCTACTTTACTGCAACTTGCAGATCGATCAATTATGAAACCAGATGATGTATTAGAAGACATTTCGGTCTCCTTAGATTATTTGGAATATCCAGTTGATTTCATGATTTTAACTCCCAAGAGTAATCTAGGAGGGCACCCACTCATTTTAGGAAGACCTTGGCTAGCCACAGTTGATGCTTTTATCAGTTGTAGATCAGGGGATATGTATATTTCTAATGGTAATTCGACAAAGAAACTCAATCTGTATACTCCAACAAAAACAATTACAGAAATAGGAGATAATGAATGGTTCGATGATGAGGACACTATACAACCTGTCTTTACCATTTTTGAAATCAGTGAAGATAGTCAAATTCTAAACACATTAGAAAACTTTGAGACCCCTTCATAATATGACCACACACAATTTCAGTTAAATTCTGACATTGAGTATCTATCATCTAGACAAATGTCTCTTTACTCTATGGAAGAGTTTGGTAGTTCCCCCACTGAGATTTTTCCAGGAAAAACATTGAATATCAACAAAAACTTGGAAAGATGACAACAGGAGGAGCTAACCAGAATCTTGCAAAAACATTCTATTGCATTTGCATGGGAGTATAATGACATGAAAGGTATTAACCCTAAGACTTGCATTCATCACATCTACATCGAGGAAAACAATAGACCAATCAGACAACCTCAGAGAAGGATGAATCGAAACCTTAGAGAGATATTGAAAGAAGAGCTCCAAAAACTACTCAATATAAACTTCATTTATCCAATTTCAGATAGCTGATGGGTTTCTCCTTTGATTATAGTACCTAAAAAGCATCGTAAATGGAGGGTATGCATTGATTATAGGGAATTGAATAAAGCGACTTTAAAGGATCACTTTCCTTTACCCTTTATCGACCATGTATTATATACTCTAGCAGGAAAAAAGTACTTTTCATTTCTCGATGGTTTTAGTGGCTATAATCAGATTCAGGTGCACCTAAAGATCAAGATAAGACCACATTCACCTGTCCATGGGGAAATTTTGCTTATCGAGTGCTTCCTTTTGGATTATGTAATGCACCCGCAACATTTCAAAGGGCAGTGCTAGGAATCTTTTCTAATCTAATCCATGATTGTGTAGAGGTCTATATGGATGATTTTACAGTTTATGGTGATTCATTTGAAGAGGCATTAGAGAATTAGGAAAAAGTCCTTATCATATGTAAGAAACAAATCTTTCATTGAGTCATGAAAAATTCTTTATGATGTTTACTAAAAGGATTGTTTTAGGACATCATATTTCAGGGGATGGAATTAAAGTTGATAAATCAAAATTTGAAGTCATCTCCAAGTTGCCTATTCCAACTTGTCAAAAAGATGTTAGAAGTTTTCTGGGATTTACTGGTTATTATAGAATATTTATAGAAAACTTCACCAAAGCAACATCTTCACTCTTCAAATTGCTTACAAAAGACTATGAATTCAAATGGGATCCTGATTGCATATTAGCATTTGAAGCTTTGAAAACAAGAATATTTGAAGCACCCATTTTGAGAGGGCCAAATTGGAAACTTCCTTTCCATATTTCTACAGATGCTTCAGATACAGCTCTAGGAGCTGTGTTGGGTCAAAAGGATTTAGTTCCTTATGCCATTTACTATACCAGTAAAAATTTGACTCCCACTGAGTTGAACTATACTATGACTGAAAAAGAGTTCGTAGTTGTTGCTCATGCAATCAATAAGTTTACACATTATATAACAGGCTATGAAACTTTTGTCCATACTGATCATTCTGTGATTAGATATCTAATGAACAAACCTGTTACTAATGGCAGAGTTACAAGATGGCTCTTACTTTTACAAGAATTCAATATTACTGTGTTGGATAGACCACGAAAACAAAATACAGTAGCTGATTTCTTGTCTAGGATCCAAAATACTAAAGAAGATTCTCCAGTAGAGGATAAGTTTCCAGATGAATATTTATTTGCAGTAACTACTAAGACTCCTTGGTATGCAAATATTGCTAACTATTTGGTTACAAGGAAACTACCTCTACATCTATTTCCTAGTGAAAAAAGAAAAATTATTCAGGAGAGTTCAAAATATTCATGGATTTCTAACGAATTGTTTAAAACAGGGCCAGATTGTGTGATCAGAAAATGTGTTCGGGAAGATGAAATGCCTGACATCCTCAAGGCATGTCATGATGAACCATGCGGTGGACACTTTGCTGACAAAAGGACGGCCTATAAAATCCTTTCTTTAGAATATTATTGGCCTTCCCTCTTCAAGGATACAAAATAATATGTCAAAAGGTGTGACAGCTACCAAAGAGTAGGGAAACCGACTCTTTCAAATGAAATGCCATTACAACCACAGGTACTCATTGAACCCTTTGAAAAATGGGCTATAGATTTCATTGGACTCATTAATCCACCATCTAAGCAAAAGAAGTATATATTGGTATGCACCGATTATGTCACTAAATGGGTAGAAGCCAAAGCGTTACTTTCTACTACTGAAAATTCAGTTGTTAGTTTTCTTTATGAGGATATTTTTACTCGCTTTGGTGTCCCAAGAGAAATTGTGACAGATCAGGGAAGTCAATTTACATCCAACATGATGGAGAAGCTGATGGAAGAATACAAAATCAAGCACAGAAAATCTACTCCTTACCATCCGCAAGCAAATGGCCAAGTGGAGTCTAAAACAAAGTCATTGAAAGCATCATCACCAAAATTGTTCATCTACACAGAAGAGATTGGGCTGAAAGGCTTCCTGAAGCCTTATGGGCCTACAGAACTACATGGAGGAATAAAACAGGACATTCTCCCTATGAACTTGTTTATGAGAAAGAAGTCCTGCTCCCCCGAGTTTCAAGTCAAAACTTTCAAGATGGCAATTCAGTTGGGGATGGGTCTATCAGAAGCCCAAAAGCACAGAATGGAGCAGTTGAATGAGCTAGATGAGATCAGACAAGAAGCAATCCTAAGAACTGATTTAGTTCAACATCAAAGAGCTAAGTGGCATGACAGATATATCAAAGAGAAAAAGTTTCAAGAGGGAGATTGGGCATTACTATTTGATTCCAAGTTTAAAGACTTCAAAGGTAAATTTCAGACCCATTGGCTTGGGCCATATGAGATCGACAAATTCTTTAGCAATGGAGCGGTCAGAATCAAGACCATTGATGAATTTCAAACTCCTCTTATTGTGAATGGCCACAAATTAAAGATTTATCATAAGCCACTATCAAAAGAGGAATTTGTCAAAATGTTTCAAGAGAATTCTACAATAAGGCTTGTGAAGAAGAATCCTTCTTCCCCACCAGCCTAGCCTTTGTTCTTTTCTATTAAAAAAAAAGAAAAAGAAAAAAAAATTGTATAAGCCTAAAAACCAATCACTGATTGGCAGTCTTATATAGAAAATGTAGAGTGAAAATCAGGGACACCTGACACTCTATATTTTCCAAAAAAAAAATCTTTCTTTCTTTCCCATTTCCACTTCACTTCATTTCCATCCCACTCCATTTCATTTTCATTTCACTCCACTCAACTTCATCTCTCTCCATTTCATCCATTTCATCAATAAAAGTCTTTTTCATGATCATTTCCATTCAGATAGTTATTATCTAACTATCTCTATTCATCCAAGTGGTTGTTGTGCCAGTTTCTGCAGCTGGAATCAGTTTCCGCAGCCAGAAGCAGTTTCCGCAGCCACCACTCTGTTTTTCAAATTTACAGTCAAGATGTTAGTGAATAATCATGAAAATGCAGGTATGACTAAGCATATGCTATGAAAACATGTACATGGAGCATCTACAGACATCAATAAGGAGCAATTGATTAAGGGCTAATGGACAACAAAAGACAAGGATTCCAAGGTATGAGCAAAAATTTCTTTCAAATAGCAATGAAAGGCACAATTTTGCATAGTTATTAAACCTTAAAGCTCACTATGTGCAATGATTACTACAATAACTCCATTACCATTCCACGACCTTACTCCATGAACCATACATTTATCCCCTAAACGATCTCATGATTAATTTTCGGGTTTAACTCGTAGATGACTGCACTTTCACACTCCACTTGTACTCATGAGATGTGACCCATTTAATTACGGCTCCTCTCCACCGTACTTTGCGCAACCATTTCATCAACGTGTAATGTCTCTCGCGCAGCCGTTCATTTCAAAAATTCTAACTCCACTTCACTACCCTACCATTTTGTTAAAGCCACACCTCGTTCACATACATCTGCACTCCATTTTGTGAACTCACCTCGGATGCTCATCCTCTGTTTCCGCTTACAATTCCGGAACGCTCCTGTTACCCGTATCCATCTTCCATTTTCAGCCATTGTTCTTCCATAAACCTTGCAACATAGCCGTCTTACCTCTGTTAAACCCTCACATGCAATTGAATTCCAATTGAATTTCAAACAGAGGAAAGGATGGGACAATTACTGAGCGCAGAGCCAGAAGGGCCTAAGTTCTTAGAAGGATACCCTCAGGTAAAAGAAATACTGAAGAAGGCTAAATGGCTCCGCTTCATTCAGAAATTTAAAGGCCACAATAAGGAAATAACAAAAGCCTTTGCAAGGTCTTTCAACAACCAGGTGGTGGAGATTGGAGACCTTAAGTTCACGGTCACTGAAGCCTCAATTGCAGCTGCTACAGACTTGCCCCAGGAAGTTGAGCGTTGGTTTAAAAACAAAAGTTTGGACGAGCAGGCATGGAGAATTATATTACGTAACCCAGGTATGGATGTTACTGTATTCACAAAAGGAATTCCTTTTCATGCATTAAAAGAAGAATGGGCCAGCTTAATGTTAATCATTCAAAAGTTTATCACTTGTGAAGGCCGATTTGGGGCAATGTACATGTATCATACTAGGATATTGATGAACTTCTTAGAGAACCAAACTCTTAATCTGCCCTATTTTTTATTGTTGAGCTTGAAAAAGATGAGCACCACAGTCCAAAAGAACATAGGAGACATAGAACCTCATTTATATCATCATGGAATCGTGAGGATTCTAATTGAAGATCAATTGAAGAAAAACAAAGATACTTGGGAACGGTTTCTAGTAAGAAACTACTTTCAAGAGCCATCTGAGGCACCTGAAATCAGTACACCAAAGGCACCAAGAAGGAGTAGGAGAAAAGGAAAAAGTGCCATAATTCAAGACTCTCCTATTGGAAAAACTAAGGAAGTTGGTCAAAAAGAGAAGGAGGAAAGAACTAAAGACAGAAAACAGAGAAAATTGAAGGGAAAAAGGAACTTAGAAGATCTTTACCAATCACCAAAGCCATTTGTAGAGGAAGACTATCAAGTGTTATCTGAGAGACTAGTGCATCTTCGAAAGCAAGCTGCCACAGCTAAGAAGAAAGAAAAAGGAAAACAAAACATGGAAGAAGAAAGTACTAGTCCACAGTACTTAAGAAGAAGTAGCAGACTCAGAGGAAAGTGGAGGAAAACATAAGAAAAAGGACCCCACTTCATCAACTTGGGTGGGGAAACACCCGAGAAACCTCCAGCTGGCCATAGTCTACCTCATCCTCTACCAAATATTGGAGCCAATCCTCCAGATGTTGATGTAAGCCCTTCTCGGCCAGAATTAGAAGACAGTCCTCCTCCTCAACAAGACTTTGAAGCCAGCCCAAGGAAAACACCCGAAATAGATCCAAGATAGCAAGAGGTGTATGATTACCTCGAATCCTTAGAGAAGACAGCTGCAGGCCCGAGCACATCATCCACTCTGCCTCACATAACACAAGATGCACAAGTCCAATCCTTGAAACAAGAAGTGTTTGAACTTGAGGTTTTAAACAGGCATATTAAACAAGAAAATGAAGCATTAAAGGAGCAAAGCAAAGTGGACAAAATAATTCATGATAATACTATGCTACATATGGGACTATGGCAGAAAAAGAACAAGAAGAAAAAGTGCAGAAAGTTGAGTAGGGAATTAATCAATCTCAAATTCAGATGTTTGATAAGGAAACCCAGGATGGTGGTAGCACCAAGAAAGAAGAAAAGAGGACTAGATGTACTAGCAGAGGCTTCAGAATACATAGATTAAAGGGTGACGACTAAAATTTTGGTTGCATGAGGACATGCAACACCTTCATAGTGGGGGTATGTTGAGTCCCAAACTTACATCTTCCCTATATACCTTTTTATCCTTTTTCTCTAGTTACCTGAACCTCCAAGCTATCAAATCATTGCATATTAGTTTAAAAAGAGCATATAGAATGGTTTCCTAACTATGTCTTGTGACTGCTGTTTGATTTAGATTTTTTCTCAGTTAGCTGCGGAATCTTGTCACATTCCGCAGCTAGCTCAACTTTCTGCAGCCTTTTTGTTGAAGTCTATGTTACAGGTGTCTACTGGAGAATCCGGCCACATGGGCAAGTTGCAAATGATGTGGACATGGAACATGTCCCCTTGGTTCAGCCGAATCGCTCACAGAAGACCGTGGTCAAAGCCAGTCAAGCGGTGGTCAACATTAAGAGTTTTGCAGTGGCAGGACTCTGTTTTTCATCATGAGGAGAATTGCGTGGCAAGTTCCCAAATCCCAGGAGGCGTGCTAACACTTGTGGACTGCTCCGTGAACCAAATCTAACAGCCACCCTCCTTAGATTTAATTCTCACGGCTACCATATTGCTAGATCTCCGAACATGGTCATTTACGTGTCTGTTTACCAGCGCAGATCTTAGGAATTAGTTATGTTATTTCCTGTTATAAATAAAGCATCCTCGTATGCATATAAACTAGTTCTTGATATGTAATCTTCACTGTTTTACAAGCCACTGTGCCATGACTTAATCCTTATGTTATGACTATATTTCAATATATGAGAAGACACTGCTTTTAAGTTCAAATCCGTGATTGATTTTTGATTGGCCGAGGTTGCAGAGGGCCCCTGTACACCAAGGTTCTGTAGTTATTGTACAGTTTCATGCTTTCTTCATTTCTGTTCTTGATGCCATAATTGGTTGCTTGTATATATTACACTGCTTATAGTATTCATGTTGATTGCTATCCATAGTTTCTTTTTTCTAATGACTGTCAACTGATCAGTGTTTTCATTTCAGGTTCTAATAGATAGCCCGAGCAAGTGCACATAGATTTTTGATGACTAATGACATGATGGAATTATCTTGTCCTTCTGCTGATTTGTTTTCTTAGTTCTAATTCCAGTATTGTGTATTTTTTTCAATTTTGTTTTGTTCATTTACTTTTCTGCAAGATAGATATTAGACTATTCATGTCATTTTCAGTTACCTCCTATAGCCAGAGCGAGTAGAATGGTGAGGGATTGAAGTATGGGTGTATAGTTCGATATTAGTTTATTTGTTTTTGCAAGTTAGTGATTAGATTACTCATGTCATTTTTAGTTACCTCCTATAGCCAGAGCGAGTCGAATGGTGAGGGATTGAAGTATGAATGTGTAGTTTAATCTTAATTTCATTTTATGCAATTTAGATATCAGATTACTCAATTTGTTTATGATTACCTCCTATAGCCAGAGCGAGTCGAATGGTGAGGGGTCAGAATATGAGTTGATGTAATATGATTCAGTTTACTTTTCTTACAGTTTTTGAATTACTTTGAGTTCAGTTTTCTTTTTATACAGCAGCAAGGATACTGGGTTTCATAGTCACTAACTCACTGTTTGGTTTAATTAGAATTTAGGTACATTTTTATTTTCTCTTAGTAATTGATTTCATCATTGCAAGTTTGAAAACTTTTTTTTGAAAACTTTGAATTTTGGAAATTATTTTAAAGGCCACCATTACCTTGAATACTTATATCCATACTTGATTTTTAGAATTGCCATCTCACATTAGGGAATAAACAAGAAGATAAACCCAAAAACAAACCAAAAATCAAAAACGACAAAGAAGTAAGAAATCGGTTATCTTGCATATATAGTGCACTTCGTTTCAGCAGTTTACGACTCCCGGATTGACAATTTATATAGCAATTTAGGACACACTAAATTGACCAAACAGGTGGGAAGGCAAAACCCAAGATGACATAAAGAGACATGGTAAGACTATCTCTATCTGGAGTGACTTTGTTTCTGCGATTAAGAAGCAGTTCTATCCATTGGCCTACATGCAACAAGCCATGATGGGTTGGCAAACTCTTCGACAGTTGAAAGGGCAAAGTGTGCTAGGGTATACTCAAGAATTTAGAAAGAGAGCATTGATTCTAGGGATCTCATTAGATTCACGAGAGACTCTTTTGAAGTACATTGGTGATCTACATAGCTACATGAGGCATACCATCGTCATGTTTAATCCCACTAGTATAGATGAGGTATCTGTACAAGCTACTTATCTAGAAGCTAGAGGAAAGAATGGAAATCCAGAAGTTGGGGGACCATCCCAACCCACTGTAAGAAAGAGCAAGGAGAAAAGAAAGCAAAAGTGGAAAGCAAGGAAGGCTAACACTGCACAAAAAATCAAAGCTTCATGTACTCACTGTAAAAAGGAGGGGCATGATGATGAGCACTGTTGGATTATGCATCCAAAGCTGAGACCTATGAAGTCCGAGGGCAAGAAGAAGAAGACTGCTATAGCTATTCAGAAAGATTTCGAGTCATGCTCGAGAGATAAAACAATCATTGCAGCCACAGGTATAAAAGGTAAGAATTCTGAAGCATCTACTGGTAATTCTGCTCAAACTATCACTGATGAAGAACATGAGAGAAAAAGACATGAGCTTTTTCGTATTCAAGTTATTTCCAAACATCAAAAGATTGATACTTTGTTTGATAGTGGCTCACAAGTAAATTTGATTTCCAAAGAAATTGTAAAGAAATTGGGATTAGCAACTACACCTCACAAGAAACCATACCCATTAGGATGGTTGAATGATAAAGCACAACTACAAGTGACTAGATAGTGCGAACTCAAGTTTTCTTTTGGGTCAGCATTTGTTGATGAGGTTGAGTTAGACATAATTTTTTTGGATATATGTGGAATTGTTTTAGGAAGTCCTTACTTGTAAGGCTATTTTCTATCGAGATGAGAACAAGTATCTACTTATTAAATATGGAATCGAATACTTTGTAAGAGCTCACAAGCTTAAGAGTAATTATACCCTCATAAATTCTGGGCAGATGAAAATAATGATAAATTCATGCAAACAATTCTTACTAATGGTTGTAAAGGAAAAGAAACGTGATAAAACCAATGTATTTGAGGGCTGTAATGCTCAGCATCAAGCTGATATAGAAAACATTGGATGTCCTGTTTCAGGAACCTAAAGATCTGCCACCCAGAAAGGAAATAGTACATGATATTATTTTGCAGCAAGATGTTCCCTTGCCTACCATTGGGATGTACAGGTTGTCTACTTTAGAAAATGTTGAAATCAAGAAGCAGGTGCAGGACTTGCTCGAGAAGGGGTTCATCAGGCCTGGCACATCACCATGGGTCACCAATCGTTTTGGTGAGAAAGAAAGATGGCTTGTGGAGAATGTGCATTGACTACTGAGCGCTGAATAAGATAACAATAAAAAATCATTATCCCCTTCCTCTCATAGATGATCTTTTAGATCAATTGAAGGAAGTTGTTTATTTCACCAAGCTAGATTTGCACAGTGGATACCATCAGGTCAGAGTTGCAGAGCAAGATGCATGGAAGACTGCTTTCAAAACAAAGCAAGGATTGTATGAGTGGCTGGTTATTCCTTTTGGCTTGACCAATGCTCCTGCTACTTTCATGAGATTAATGAATGATGTATTTAGGCCTTTTCTTGATGATCTTGTTATTATGTATCTGGATGACATTCTGATTTTTAGTAAAACGTGGGAAGAACACTTAAAGCATGTTAAGTAAATATTAGATGTTTTGAAAAGAGAAAATTTTTATGTTAAACTCTCAAAATGTGAATTTGGAAAAACATCTCTAAATTATTTGGATCATATAGTAGGGGGTGGTGAATTGAAAAGAGATCCCTCTAAAGTGGCAGTCATTGTAAACTAGCCTAAACCCAAGTCTGCGACAGAAGTGAGAAGCTTCTTAGGAGAAGCACAATATTGGAGGAAGTTCATTTCTAATTTGTCCTCAATTGCAGCTCCCTTACATGCTTTGACACGATTGAACAAGGTGTTTCAGTGGGGAGGAAAACATCAGAAAGCCTTCGACACCTTGAAAGAAAAGATTAGTACAACACCTGTACTAGCACTACCTAATCTACAAAGACCATTTGAAATCCAAACAGATGCCAGTGACTATGCCATGGGAGCAGTGTTGACACAACACGGTAAACCCATATGTTATCATTCTGAGACTTTTAATCCTGCAGTAG
>APFE031021174.1:11548-26302 GCA_000404065.3 Pinus taeda
CCAAACAGATGCCAGTGACTATGCCATGGGAGCAGTGTTGACACAACACGGTAAACCCATATGTTATCATTCTGAGACTTTTAATCCTGCAGTAGTTAACTATCCTACATATGATAAAGAATTGTATGCATTATTTGAGAGTGTGAAAAAGTGGAAACATTACTTAATGTGCAAAGAGACAATAATACATACTAATCATCAACCACTTCAATATTTACACTCCCAAACTAAGTTGCAGCAATCAAGGAATTACAGATGGATGGGTTTTCTACAACAGTTTCATCTAGTCATCAGATATAAAAAGGGCATACACAACAAAGTTGCAGACATGTTATCTAGACCCATTATAAATGCATCTACTATACTTAAGCATAATTCTGTACTATATGAAAGTTACATTGAAAAATATGCTCAAGATATAGACTTTAAAGATGTATATGCAACTTTGAGTCAAGGAAAAAAGGTAGAAGAATTGGATTATCATGTGAAGGACCGACTCTTATATCATTGTGGGAAACTCTGCATTCCACAAACCGAGAGAGTAAATATAATTAGAGAGGCACACACTTCTCTGATATCAGGTCACTTTGGGGTAAGCAAAATAGTTGCACAGCTGCAAAGATTTTGTTATTGGTTGAAAATGAATGAGACAATTTCTAGATATGTAAGAGGGTGTACTATGTGTTCTAAAAGCAAGCCCAGCAATAGAAAACTAGGCTTGTACACTCCTCTACCAGTTCCTACTCTCCCTTGGGAAAGTGTTTCCATGGATTTTGTTGGAGGACTACCTAAATCTAGGAAAGGTCATGATTATCTATATGTGGTTGTGGATAGGTTCATCAAAATGTGTATTTTTATGCCTTGTAATAAACAAATTACAGCTGAACAAACTGCAAAATTATTCTTTGAACATGTAAGGGTTCATTTTGGATTACCCACTTCTATTGTATTTGATCGAGACACCCAATTTGTGGGGAAGTTTTGATCAAGTTTGTGGGAACTGATGGAAATCCAACTGAAGAAAAGCACAGTTTTTCATCCACAAACTGATGGCCAGACAGAAGTAGTTAATAGGACAGTGATCCAGTTACTCAGGGGATATTGCAGCAAACATCCTAAGCTTTGGGATGAACATTTGTGTTATGTGCAGTATGCTTACAACAGAGCAAAACACTCTTCTACACGGAGATCTACTTTTGAGACCAGTTTTGGGTTCATACCAAGGTATCCTTTGGATTTTGTCTTTGGTAAAGATACCACGGTTGATGGACATAGTGATGTGGACAAGGCAACTAGGTTCATTGAACAGATCTAGGAGATCCACCAGGCAGTACAAGAACAACTAGAAAAGAGCCAAGCCAAATAGAAGGCTAGGCATGACAAGCATCGGATGGAGCATAGTTTCCAAGTTGGAGAGCAGGTATGGTTGTATATCAGCAAGGATAGGATGCAAGGTGAAGGTAAAAAGCTAAAGCCTATTAGGTATGGACCTTTTAGGATACTTGAGAAGATTGGTAAAAATGCTTTTCGCCTTGATCTACTAGCTTACATGTGCATCTACTCAGTCTTAAATGCAGATTGCTTGAGATTGTTTGAACCTTCAATGATTGAGGATCCTGAACAGCAAAGTCAGCTGCCTTCTATTGATGACCTGCTACCTGAATATCTTAATGAATTGCAAGAAGACACAGTCTTGGATAGGAAGGTGAGGACAACGCATAGAGGATATGTTGAGTACCTCAGAATTGGACTCAAAGGTTTGAAGCTGAGCAGTGCAAAGTGGATTGAGATTGGACAAGTGAAAACGTAGTATCCTCACTTAGTTGATGCTTGAAAGAAAACCAACTTTTGGTGGTCCAAAAGCTTTTTTAGTGGGAAGGTCGTGATCTGAATTGGATCCATAAAAGACTGTCAAAGAACCATGACTATATCAGATCAAGACAAATCTCTAAAGAATTCAAAACCGCGATCAAAAACACCCTTGGACCAGTGGCAATGGCAGCCAGCATGGAACGATGAGGACCTCGGTAAAAGCACGCTGACCAAGGCCCATGGAGACTGCGCAGGAGGTCAAAGTAGCCCCTGGGAGACTCGGATCGGGAAAAGGAGGTGGATTTTGATGTACGATTAGCACTTAGCGCTAATCGCACATCACTGGACGAACAAGGCCAAAATGGAGGAGCCTCGAGCACACGGATGCATGGTGAGCCGGAGAACCGTGGACGAAAAGTGAAAAAGCGCTAAAGGACAAGGTGGGACCCACGCTTCGAAAAACCAACAGTATTGATCGGGGTGCCCTCAAACGGTAAGCGGTTCTGTAGAAATTGGAGCGATCCCATACATCGATCGATGCATGGCAAGCGCAGGTGAGAGAAAACCGCCATTGATTGCGTGCTATCAGTCAAGCAAGTCAACTGCATGGAACGTGCATATGGCATAGAATCTGGAGGCCCCATATCGGACTGCTGAGATCAAGCTCGATGGAGGAAGTGGAATCGATGAAGGAATACACTGCATTTGAGAAGGATTTGGAATCTGTTTGACCGCTACGGTGGAGGAAGAACACATCCACAACGTAACTGAAGAAATGAACCGATAAAGCAAGCTAGCACCGTTTAGAGGAGGACAAGTGGCCACTCCATGAGCACTCATGATGACGCCAAACAGGGAACTCCAAGTGCAGCTACAAAAGGTGAATCGACAAAGGCGAAAGAGCAACCGAACAGGCATGATTTTGAATGGATTCAAAGCCATGAACAGCAAAAAAAATACACAGTCAAGAGAGAGTCAGTCAAAGTGAACCCCGAGAGGAGGATTGAACACTGAGAGGCAGAAACCAGAGAAGAAGGCAGTAAAGCAAAAGCAGAAAGAGACAGAGGGCCGAGCTGACCAGCAGCAGCATCGAGCAGCAGAGAGCTTGAGAGATTCAAGCCATCCCATAGAGGAATCTGTCCAGACTGAGCACCACATTTGGCTCTTTTCACTATAGACCAGAAGGTCACAGAGCTGGTAGGAAGAAGAAGAGTCTGTGTACTCTAGTGGCTTGGGGAATCCAAGAACCACCCTGCCTAGTGAAACTTGCTTCAGGAGAACTCACATTGAGTCCCTGTATTGTAATTATCTGCTTAAAGGCACAATAAAATAAGGCCACCACTGAAGCTGGACCGGAGATGTAGCCCTGGAGAATAGGGTGAACTCCTTATTAAAATTCTTGTGTCCTTGTGTTTGCTTATTGTATTTCTCTGCTATCTTTTCATTCAATTGACTGTGTATTGGCAATCTGATCGATTTGTTGCTTCAATAACATAGAACACACACAGACACCAGCACATGAGTCTATAATACCTTTAAATAATAAATCTTTAACTGATGTCACTCACAAGGTGTATATCAGATCATGCATAGTTTCATTAATGGTGGGTTGGGTTTGGTACTTGGACAGTGGAGCCTCATTCCACATGACCGGCGATAAGAGTTTATTTAGTACCTTAGAGGAGAAATACCTGAAGATGCGCATAGAGATGGGTGATGATGGAAAGTACCATGTTTCAGGTGAAGGGATGGTTGTTTTTCAGAGGGAGCATGGAGCTCCTCTCACCCTAACTGATGTAAGTATGTGCCTGGACTAAAGAAAAACTTGGTACCATTCATGATGTTGGAAGATAAAGACTATGATGTAGTCTTTAGTAAAGGAAAGGCATTCCTGAGACACATAGCCATGATTCGGACCAAGAGGATTGCGATTCGAGTGAAGAATCTCTACAAGCTTGAGGTAGATGAGTGTGCTGCATTGAGTTCCAACACAAAATTGGTGCAAAGCCAAGATATTGGTGAGTTATGGCATAGATGGTTGGGCCACTTGCATCATGGGGCCTTGAAGATAATGCAACAGATTTCTATCGGACTTCCCAAAGGTGAACTTAAGCAAGTGGACACATGCAAAGGTTGTACCTTGGGTAAGTATGCAAAATATTCTTTTCATGATTGAGACAGTCGAGCTGAAGCAACCTTGGAGTAAGTTCATACAGATGCGTGTGGACCATTCTCGACAGCCTCCACCGCTAAAAAAAAGGTATTATGTGGTTTGCATTGATGATTTTTCTCGTAAATGCTATATCTATTTCATGCAGAAGAAGGATCAAACCTTGTTAAATTTTTGTGAGTTCAAAGCTTTGGTTGAGAAAGAATCAAGAAAGAAGATCAAAGCCTTAAGAAGTGACAATGGTGGAGAGTATGTCTCTCAAGATTTTAAAGACTTCTATGCTACATAAGCAATTAAACGAGAGTTGACGGCACCTCATAACCCACAACAGAATGGGGTGGCTGAGAGGAAGAATAGAATGAATGTGGGTTGATACGAATTGGATCCATGAAGATTATCAAAGTGCCATGACTGTATTAAGACAGGACAGACTTCGAGATTATGAACACAGAGTGATCAGGAAGACCTCTGGACAGTGGCAGATTGCAGCCAGTAAGGAAAAACGAGGTCCTCGGTCAAAGTGCGCTGACCGAGGCCCATGGAGTCCGCACAGGAGGAAAAACTGGCACTTGGGAAGCTCAGATCCGGAAACAGAGGCCATTTTTGATGTTCAATTATCACTAATCACACTAAGCTGGGCAAAACCCCTCGAGAAGGAAAGGCCTCGAGTGTTCGGTTGCATGGGAAGCTGGGAAACCATGGGGAAAGCGCTAAGGCGAAAGGCGGGACCCATGCTCCAGAACCGATTGTATATCGGGGGCACCCTTGGGTGGTAAGAAGATTCGGATGAAGCCAAGTGATTCCATTCATTGCATGACGTGTGTCAGGCAGCTAAGAGAGAAAACTGCCTCTCATCACGCGCTAACGATCGAGCAAGTCAACAGCGCGAAATGAGCAAACACTGTAGGATCTGGGGGCTCCAGATCTGACGGTGGAGATTGCTCCCGATGGAGAAACCGGATTTGACAGGGGAATTAAGCCACAACATAAAGAAGTTTGAAGTCTGATTTGACGGCTGAGTTGGTGGATGAGTCATTCCACAGTGTAAGTGAATTACCGAACCATCGAGGAAGAGTTGGTGCAGTTCGTGAGAGGACAAGTGGCCACTTCCCTGTGGACGATGGCAATGACGTAGAGGCGGGGAAATCCAAGCGAACAGTAGCAGGTGACCCAAAGGGGTGGAAGAGGAATCGAACAGCCGTGAGATAGATCAACTTTAATCCATGAACAGATAGAGAACAAGAAGGGGAAGAAGAGAGATGAAGAGAGAAGAGAGAAGACAAAGACAGAGAGAGTGAGAGCAAAGAAAAGATGGTGAAGCAAGAAGTAGGGAACAGAGATCCGAGCTGACCTAAGGCAACATCGAGTAAACAGAAGGCTTGAGAGGTTCAAGCAAATCCCTGTGAGGATCTGTCGGGAATTGAGCACCACATTGGGCTCCTCCCATTAAAGACCATAGAGGTCAAGACTTGGAAAGGGGAAAGAGTCTGTGTACTCTAGTGGCTTGGGGAATCCAAGAACCACCCAACCAAGCATAATCTATTTTAGGAGACTCAAATTGAGCTCCTCATTGTAAATCTCTACTTTAAAGACACAATAAAATAAGGCCACCACTGAAAGCTAGATCAGAGACGTAGTCTTGGAGAATAGGGTGAACTCCTTATTAAATCTGTTGTGTTCTTGCATTTTCTTACTGTGTTTCTCTTACTGTTTTCCATTCTTCCAGTGTCTGTGTATTTTTCCATATGATCGATCCATTGCCTAAGATAACATAGACACAAACCAGCACATGGGTCTGTAATACCTTCATTTATTAATTAAGTAACTGAGATCACTCACGAGTGATTTTCAGATCAAGTGGTATCAAAGCTTTAGGATATTAAGGTTAGACAAGCTTGTGTTGGTTTAGTTGTTGAATGCTAACTAGATCAAAGCTCAAATTAGGAGAAGGAGATTTGGTCGAAACTAATCCTGAAATTGGGAGAGTCTATCCTCGGAAGACATGTCAGAGAAGGTTCTTGGGGCCAGACCCTCAATTCATAGATAGTTTCCTAGCCATAAATCCCATGGTAGAATAAATGTATAGGGACTTTAGAAAACATAAGGATGAAGATTCATCGGACTTTAAGAAAGACAAAGGAGAAGATGAGTCACATTCCCATGACCACTCAAAAGGCAAAGGGAAAGAGGAAATCTTTCTCACACCTCCTGATAGCCCTGAAAAGAAAACATCTTTGATCAAACTAGATGTTAAATTCGATTTACCTATATATGATGGAGAGTTGAATGCAGAAAAGCAGGACAATTGGATTAGACAAATTGATGTTTATTGCAGAGTGCAGAATATCGATTCAGACAAGAGCAAGATTCAACTGGAAAACCTACGCCTCGAAGGCACTGCCTTGGTTTGGTGGGAAGGCAGGACCCAAGCTGACATGAAAAGACATGGTAAGGCTATCTCTGTTTGGAGTGAATTTGTTTCTATAATCAAAAAGCAGTTCTATCCATTGACCTACATGCAGCAAGCCATGATGAGTTGGAAAACTATTTGACAGTTGAAAAGGAAAAGTGTGCAAGGGTACACTCAAGAATTTAGAAAGAGAGCATTGATTCTAGGAATCTCATTAGACTCACCTGAGACTTTGTTGAAGTACATTGGTGGTTTACACAGCTATATGAGGCACACTATCCTCATGTTTAATGCCACTAGTATAGATGAGGTATCTATACAAGCTACTCATCTAGAAGCTAGAGGAAAGAATGGAAATCCAAAAGTTGGGGGATCATCCAAACCCACTACAAGCAAGAATAAGGAGAAAAGAAAGTAGAAGTGGAAAGCAAGGAAGGATAGCACTGCACATGAAAGCAAGGCTTCATGCACTCATTGTAAAAAGGATGGGCATCATGATGAGCATTGTTGGATTCTGCATCCAAAGCTGAGACCTAAGAAGTTTGAAGGTAAGAAGAAGAAGACTGTTGCAGCTATTCAGAAAGGTTTGGGGTCAGACTCGGGAGATGAAACAACCATTGCAGCCACAGGCATAAGAGGTAAGAGTTCTGAAGCATCTACTAGTAATTCTGCACAATCTACTATTGATGGAAAAAATGAGAGAAAAAGGCATGAGCTTTTCCATATTCGAGTTATTTCCAAACATCAAAAGATTGATACTTTGTTTGATAGTGGATCACAAGTAAATTTGATTTCTGAAGCAATTGTAAAGAATTTGGGATTAGTAACTACACCTCACAAGAAACCATACACATTAGGATGGTTGAATGATAAAGCACAACTACAAGTCACTAGACAATGCAAACTCAAGTTTTCTTTTGAGTCAGCATTTGTAGATGAGGTTGAGTTAGACATAACTCCCTTGGATATATGTGGAATTGTTTTAGGAAGTCCTTACTTGTATGATAGAAAAGCTATTTTCTATAAAGCTAAGAACAAGTATCTACGTGTTAATGATGGAATCGAATACTTTGTAAGAGCTCATAAGCTCAAGAATAATTATACTCTCATAAACTCAGGGCAGATGAAAAGAATGATAAATGCATGCAAACAATTCTTACTGATGGTTGTAAAGGAAAAGAAACTTGTTAAAACCAATGTATTTGAGGGTTGTAATGCTAAACAACAAGTTGATTTAGAAAAGGTTGTTTCAGAGTATGATATCTTGTTTTAAGAACCTAAAGGTTTGCCACCCAAAAAGGAAGTAGTACATGATATTATTTTGCAGCAAAATGCTCCAGTGCCTAACATTGGAATGTACAAGCTATCTACTATAGAGAATGTTGAAATAAAGAAGCAGGTGCAAGAGTTGCTCGAGAAGAGGTTCATTAGACCTAGCACATCACCATGTGGGTCACCAATTGTTTTGGTGAGAAAGAAAGATTGCTCGTGGAGAATGTGCATTGATTACCGAGCACTGAATAAGATAACAATCAAAAATCGTTATCCCCTTCCTCGCATAGATGATATTTTAGATCAATTGAAAGAAGTTGTTTATTTCTCCGATCTAGACTTGCATAGTGGATACCATCAGGCCAGAGTTGCAGAACAAGATGCATGGAAGACTGCTTTTAAAACAAAGCAAGGATTGTATGAGTGGTTGGTTATGCCTTTTGGATTAACTAGAGCTCCTGCTACTTTCATGAGATTAATGAATGATGTACTCAGACCTTTTCTTGATGATTTTGTTAGTGTATCTGGATGACATTCTGATTTTTAGCAAAACATGGGAAGAACACTTAAAGCATGTTAAGCAGACACTAGATGTTTTGAAAAGAGAAAAACTTCATGATAAACTCTCAAAATGTGAATTTGGAAAAACATCTCTGAATTATTTGGGTGATATAGTAGGGGGTGGTGAATTGAAGATAGATTGTAGTTATATGAACTATAGATGATGAGGGGTAGGATCCTCGAGGTACCCGGCCTCTTGGATTATACATTGCTACGAGATCCCCGAAGAGGAATAACAGTATTGTCAGATGTCAGTAGAGATGGATGCGGATGGAGCGATAGAGGGGGATACAATGCAGGAGTCCTATGACAGCGTGAGGAAACAGTGCAAGATGCATGGAGTCGTTGCAGTAGTTCAGAGGTGAGAGAGGGAGCACTTGTCAGTGATAAAAGGAGTTTTAGCATCATGGGTGTCTCTGGCCGGATAGAGATGTCAAAGTTGGGAGATCAATTACTTACTTCTCAGCAACTGAGTTGCAGTGTAGCAATTAGCAGTGGCAGCATTATGGGCAGCACGATGCAGCGTGATGAGAGGGGCTTCCATACGGATGCAGTAGTGGCAGTGGCAGGGCCATGGGTATAAATACATGATGCAGCAGTACAGAAGATGTTGGGCAGCAAGCCTATCATCAGCACTAAGATTGATGCTGGATGATCAAGGTGATGCTTATTGAAGAGTATTACTAGAGCATAGTCCTTACTAAGAAGGAGTGTTGATTTTGGCTAGCATCTGATGTGATCTAACCATGAAAATTGGTGGAAGGCTAAAGCACATGAGATCTCCAATGCCCAGAAATGGTTTGGGCAGATTCTAAACAGTTTATGAGATATTAAATTAATTAATATTTTTAATGGAGTACCTAAGTCTAAACTTAGGGAAAATAAAATATTAATGTGAATTAATATAAAACTGTGCTAGAAGGGTCCAAAAGTCATGGATCAAGCTAGATTTAATCTTAGTCATTGATTAGAGACTTAATCTTGGTCGTTGAATTGTCAACGAGAAAAGTATAAGATGAGGCTTGAGGGTCACTTGGAGAATACACCGAGTTGATCAAGAGTTCGATTTTCTGGGGCACGGCTTGCTGAGGAAATCGAAGGAGTGATCAGAGTTGCAGCTGAGGGGCAGTGAATACAAAAGTACATAGGTAGAGAGCGTATTGGGAGCATCAGCGCATAATCTGGGAGAGAGGGACGTAGAGCCAGCTGGAGGCCATGCTGAGCCAGTCAGGGCCCACGCAGAGGCAACCAGGAGCTTCGCAGTGCCATAAAGAGCTAGCATGGGTGGCGTAGAGGCTCTAGAGGCTGATTCAGGGTGAGTTGGGCTAACTCTGGGCTAGAGAGGTTGACGCAATCCCTAGAGGCAGATGCTGGAGATTTCGTGGGGTAGATTGGAGCTGAGAGTTGTGGGATTGTTAATCCAGGGTTTTAGCCGGAATATCTATCTTCGATTGAGAGGTACTACTACCGAAACCATTCTCTGTTGGGTGAGCCGGTTTGGCACCTGGATTGTATTCTAAAGCTGTTTAATAATAAAACCTTCAGATGGTTTCACCGATTTTCCCACATTGGGTTTTTCTTGGGACATTAGTCCAAAAACAATGTTGTCATTTGTGTGCTTCTTTTTCCTTCAATTGATGATCTGTAATGTGTTGAGCATGTACTTATATTTATTTTCAGTATTTACATGGCAAATAAATTGTTAATTATACAAAACAAGTAGGTAGAAATAAATCAGAAGGTACATGAAGGATTTGTAACAATTAGACTTAGAAATTACAACAAGATTCATAAGGGTGATGACTCTCATTTTAGGGTTTCAAGAGCCATTTCTTTAGGGAAAGCTCCAGGGATTTTCCAAGTAAAGTTAAAAGAGGGATCTGAGTTGTATACATTGATGAGTATATTTTATAATGATCATATTTCGAGCACTTCAAGGTATGTCAAAGAGAAGTGCAGGAGGCGTCACAAAATATTGTGTAACACTCCTCCTAGAGAAAACCAAACTACTTACGAGATCAAAAATCCAAATTTTAGAAGAAACCAACCCTAGATCAAACATAGAGACCCAAAAAGTCCAGATCAACAGGTGAGACCCCCTTTTTGGGAGAACTATACAGATGAGGAGGGAGAAATAGCTGAAGACATGAATGATTCTCAAATCAATTTAATGGGAGTAAATGACAATGATTCGATATTTCTTACTCAAGAAGAACAAGACCTTTTTCTATTATCCCAAGATGAGATAGATCCCGAGGAATCAGAAGAATATAAAAAAGGTTATGAAAATACAATTATGGAAGTCCATAAGAAAAATAATCTGAGTAGGAAAGCACCTGATACTCCCAATAAAAAGCTAGTTGATACACCTGCCAAGAAAAACCTTTAGATTCTTCCTGGAAAGAATATTGAGGTTCCAACCCAAAAAACACCTAATATACCGATTCAAACTAATGATCCCTCCACTAGACAGCAAAGAGATATTTCCCAAAAGGACTTGGCTAAAAAACAGGAGGCCATCAATTTAAACAAAAATCAAACATCATTCAGCATGGAACATGAATTGGCAAAGCTTAAAATATCCATTCCTTTAATAGAACTGATGAAAAAAACTGCATACAGATCACAAGTAATGAAAGCCTTAAGTCTAGGACAAGATACATATACAGTCAATGTATCTGATGATCAACCAGAAATATTGTTCGGACCTGAAGTCAATGGTAAATTCCAAGATGGAGATGTACCTCCTTTTTACACTAGCTTGAACATTCATGATAAAATATTACATAATGTAATGCATGACTCAAGGACCTCTCAAAATCTCATGCCTATGGTTATCATGGAAAAATTGTGACTAGATATCACTAGACTATATAAAGATCTGTATTCGTTTGATTCAAGTAAATTAAAATGCCTTGGACTTATTAAGGATTTGTGTGTCAACTTAGTGCAAATACCAGCGAAGAGCGTCGTAATGGACATAGTTGTTGCTGACATACCCCCTAAATATGGCATGCTACTATCTCGCTCATGGGGAGCTAAATCCTAGGGAACCCTCCAAATGGATATGACCTATGCTACAATTCCAGTGTTTGGTCAGAATAGGAGACTATATAGGGAAAAACTCATGAAATTTATGGTTACTACTCAGGATAAACCTCATAATTATCCCTTATATTTAGTCCATTCAGACCTTGATTCTCTTATTCTCTATAATGATGGAAATACACTGGAACATGTTCCCAATAAAAACATTGAGTTGTGTCAGACTGAGGAATGCCAAACAGATAGCAGGGAACTTGATGAACCAGATGAACCTTTGTGGAATTTAAGTTTTGATAGAGCTGTTAGTAAAGAAGGATCAGGGGAAGGCATATGGGTTTCAAATTCACAAACTAATCACTCTGAAGGCCATTCATATAAATTAAATTTCCAATGTTCCAACAACGTAGACAAGTATGAAGCCTTAATTTTAGGGTTACAACTTTTAAAGAAGCTAGGTGCTAAGCAAATTTCAATTCATGGAGATTCTGAACTGATAATAAAACAAATTAAAGGGGAACATTCTGCAAAACATCCAAGGATGAGAGCCTATAGGAATGTTTTTTTGAATTTTCTAGAATCCTTCATTGAGTATAGCCTGTCTGTGATCCCCAAAGATCAAAATATCTTACCCAATGGTCTTGCTACTTCAGTTAGTACCTATAAAATTCCATATAAGCCTAGTCACCAATATATTGTTGAAGTAAAGAACAAACCTACTATACCAGATAATATTATATACTCGTAGGTTTTTGGAAATGATGCCTAGATTGAAAGTTTTTTACACTCAAAAGATGAGTTTGAGTATGCTAATATATATATAGAAGTTGACCAAGAAGATAGTGTACGTAACAGTTTAACTAAATTAGAATTTAAAGAAATAAATCAAGAAAAAGAAGAATATAATTTTTTACTGTTGAGAGACTATTAGTGTCAGTCTTTGAAGCCTTCCACCAGTGATCAAATATGCTCTTACAAATTGGTTTTAGGATGTTACAATCAAATTTTTTCATTTCATAGAATCTTCAAGTAAAATTTGGTCACTAGGTATTAGGTCTAGGGTTTGTTTTCACTCCTTTCAAAATTGTCCAAATGTCAGTCAATGTCACCATTCAGTTGAGTGTACCATCATTCAAAGAGTTGTCATCATCATGTCAGGTTCCAATGGGTCATTTTACACCTTGTTCATGCTTCAGTTGTGCCTAGGTAAGCTTCATTTCCCTCTCCTAGGGTTTTGAAGGTAATTTCTCTTGGATGGTCAAATAATTAGCAAAACTTGTATCCTGATGTTCATACAACTTCCCCTATCCTTAATGTACCTTATTAAACACTTCCCATCACTGATATCCCTCAAATTCCTCATTTTCACACAAACCCTAGTTTCTTGCTACAATTTGACAATTTTCTAGGCTAGGCCTGTGTTTTGCCCTTTTGGACCCCTTCCCCTCACTCAATGTTTGAAATTCCACTTTCCCCTACTTCCTAACATCCCTCCCTACAAATTTTCTCAAGAATTTAGAAGCCCCTTATCCCCTTCATTTCACTTCATTTCGAGAAATCCCCCGTTCCACACATCGGGGTAGGTTTTACTCAAATGATGCTTCTAAGAAAGGAACAATGAATTTGGAAAACCTGAGAGAGGTTTTTGTCCAAAATAAGCCAAGGAATAAAATTGTCCTTCACTTTTTACACAGGTGTCATGGTTGTAGAGAAATGTCAAAAATACAGTTGCCTCAAGAGAATTGATGTACCTCTGAAGTGACCTTGGGAAAATCAAGATTTCTCCTATCTTGGTTGACCAAATGACATGCTTGATGAGTTAAATGATAATTAGACACAAATATATTTCCAATGAACTATCATGAGCTCAATTTTGAGTTGAGGAAGACCTTGAAAAGTTGACTGCAATAGCACTCTGCCTTTAGGCAGCCTCATTTTGCACATTTATAGCAGTCTTCGGAGATTTGATTTTTGACAGGGCAAATCAAATCCAAATTGAAAAATTCAAGTTGTGTTGGAAATTAGACTTGATAAGCTTTCCAAAAAGCTATCCCACACCCAATTTTGACACATGGAAGGCCTCAAAAACTAGTCTTCAAAATGGCGCTACGCACATGTTCCTTGGCGCAGCGCACCTGGGTAGTGGCGCGGCGCACTTGCCTGCTTAGCCCAAATTTCACTCAAATCATCTTGAAAAGCTCCCAAATATTGAAAAATTTATTCCACAATCAAGTGAATCATTCTAATTTTCCATTTCAAAAGATTTACTCATCCTTCATGGTGTTTTAAAAGGTGAAAAAACAAACCCTACTTGTTGCACAGTTACACTATAAAAATTGCCTAGGGTTTGTAAAATTGTCATTTTTGTTGTCTTATTTCCCTATATCATTTTCAAATCCCCTTCATTAAATTTTCCTCATTTCATTTCCCTTTCCCTCTCTCATTTTCACTCATCCTACCCCCTATTCCCAAAACCTTAAAACCCTATCAAATTCCCACTATTCCCAAACCCTAATTGGCATCCCCAAACCCTATCACTCCCTAAAAACCACTATATCCATCATCAAAACCCATTTTCACTCTTTTATTACCCTAATACACTCCATTTATCCTATTTTCACATATCCTACTCCCCTAAAGTAACTAATTCCCTCATAAAACCATAAAGCCCTCACTAAACCCTAATCTCCCAAAATTATTCCCTTCTTTCCCTAATTTCATTTCCCAAGAGTAAAATCTCTTTATACTCATCACCATTGTTCTTTTTCATCCCTCTTTCATCATCATTTTTTCCACCATACCTTCATCTAATAATTTTCATAAGACAAGCATTATGGAAAGAGACAGTGAATATGACTATGAGGAAGAGAGACTCTGTGATAGTTCTATGGAGAAACATAAGCATTAAAGCAAAGGCAAAGGGAAGATGCACGAGGATTGTCAGGCCAAGAGTAACTCCAGGAAAACTAATACATTTATTCGTTTAACCAGCTATCTAATATATACAAGAATTTGATTGTTCAGTTCATCTTCTCGATGACTGTTCACATTCAGTTCCCCAATCACTGAGGATTACGTGTCAACATTCCCCCCCTTAATCTGAAGGGATGTTGGTGAGTCCAAGCATCGTTCTGAATCTTTCAAGCTTTTCTCTTCCAAGCGCTTTGGTGAAGATGTCTGCAATTTGCTCATTTGTGGAACAATGGCGGAGATGGATTGTTTTGCCCTCAACATGATGTCGGATCAAATGATATTTAGTATTGATGTGCTTTGTACGATCATTGAACTTTGGGTTCTTGGCCAACTTTATTGCAGATGTGTTGTCAATCATGAGTGGAGTTGATTGTACTTGTTTTACCTGCAAATCTTCAAGAATTTTCCTGAGCCACACAATTTCTTTCGTTGCTTCAACTGCGGCCACGTATTCTGCTTCTGTTGTGGAATCTGCTGGAACTGATTGTTTGCGTGATCTCCAAGAGACAGCTCC